>APFE030428407.1:0-17251 GCA_000404065.3 Pinus taeda
TATAAGAATATACATCTTAAATTATTCATTATAAATATGTCATTCTAACATTAATAACTTAATGGAAAATAACCATCAACAACTCGTTATTTAACAATAAATCTCTTTTAATTATATTAGCTCCTTTATTCTAACCTAATTTACTCATATCTCTAGAAATATAATATTATCATCTTATTATTAATAGATTTATTATTATATATAACATAAATCACTTATTTATTAATTTATATAACTTAAATTATTTCTTAAAAAGGTATAAATAACCTTTAATTTATTTAAACAAATAATTTTTTTGGGATAACATCCGCTTATTTATTAATCTTACCTAATTTCTCTCATCTATATAATTAAAATAATAAATAATAATAAGATTTAATTTATTTAGAGCCTTGGTCCTAGAGTCAAATATAGATGTTATGTAGCCGTTAGAGTCTCTACTCAGCCTATTTAAATTGCTAAAGCCTGATCTGTTTCTTCAACTTGTCCTGACGATGAACCACACTGGTTGGTTCGAAACGCGTCGACAATAATTTTCTTATGTGATTTACGCCGAAGCTCTTTTTACAATTATGATGGATCACAGAAGCCTCAATTCTACAATATTTAATTATGTTCACAATCCTGCAGACTGGGATGTCGTTTCAAATTCAAACTCAGAATATGAACATTTCTCTATACACAGTGAGTCAGATGATGATATTGAGAATTCTTTCAATAAGATATCTCCATCAGATAGTGAAAATAGTAGTTGTACATATTTATCAAATTGTTTTATGTTTTCATCATATATTGTTCAACAGCAAATAGCCAACCTCCAAAGGCAAAAGGAATCTCTCCATCTAGGATATCTCCTTCCAAGAGAAAAAATTCAGGAAAAGATAGATGCTCTAGAAAAATAAATAACCCAAGATGAAATCTTTTTTGATATACATTTCCAAACATAATACAAATCTACTAGCTATCAAGACTCTATACTGGAAGAGATAAAGAGAATTGAACAAATTTTGCAGGAAGACAGGCAACTCCCATTAAATCTAGCCACCCAAATACAGTCTAAAGTCCAACAATTGGAGTTGAATTCAAAATTAGTAACAGAAGCTTTCTCCACTACAAAGACTCCATTTGAAACTCTACCCCAAGGAAAATCAAATAAAGAAATCAGTGGTATAGGAGACAGAATGATAATACCAATAACCATTAAGGTGCCAGGTTACAAAGCCTATACACTAGATGCCCAAATAGATATTGGTGCTATGAGTAGTTTTTGAAAGTATAAATCCATACCATCGTATTAGTAGCAACGTACTACAGTCCAATTCAAAGCAGTAAAAAAGCAGGTAATGAAGATCTCTCATGTAGCCCAAACTTCCCAATTTGTTTGGCCTCTCAAGAATTCTATGTTACATTGTATAATTATGAAGCAAGATCTGACATGTTGCTTGTTCAAGATTTTGTGAAAAGATACATGTTGATGATAGTTGACAAGAACCAGATTACTTTTAGCATACAGAAAGAAAAGATATCAGTTCCTGTGACAAATACTTATACGGTCAAGGTCCCTCCTAATGATATAGATATAGTCTCTGAGGCTATAGAAGAGCTTACAAAAATCAAGAAAATTGTGAAGCATGCTGATCTTCATGGGAAAGATGCATTGAAGGATATTGTAGAAAAATTAAAAAATGATTGTACTTCTGACTATCCTGATGCATTCTGGTCTAGGGAAAAATATTTTGTTTCTCTTCCATACAAACATCAACAGGAACAAAGACCTTAGAAAGCCTCCACCAACCATATGAGACCTATAGAGAAACAATTATGTCAAGAAGAAATCAAGTAGCTGTTGGCTAGAAAATTAATAGAACCTTGCAAAAGTGCATGGGCTTGTCTGGATTTTTATGTAAATAAACATTCTGAACAAAGAAGACAGAAAAGGAGCCTTGTCATCAACTACAAGGCTTTGAATGAAGCATTAGACCAATCAGGTATCCTCTTTCCAGTAAGGATACACTATTTTCAAAAATTTCAGGAGAAATTTTTTTAGCAAATTTGATTTAAAAAGTGGTTTTTGGAAAATTGGCATTAACCCTGAAGATAGGTACAAAACAGCTTTTGTAGTACCTAGTGGACAATATTAGTGGACGATTATGCCATTTGCTCTAAAAAAATGCACCATCCGAGTTTCAGAAGTGAATGGAGGATATATTTAAATCATATGATTTTATTATTATATATATTGATGATTTATTAGTCTATAGAAAATATATTCAGCAGCATAAGAATCATCTGGAAATTTTCTACGAAGTGGTCTTTCAACATGGTTTAGTACTCTCAGCTTCTAAAGAAAAATTTTTGATAGCACAAACTAAGATTGAATATCTTGGAATGGTCATATCTTAGGAAAAGTGCAGCTATAACCCCATGTTTTAGATTCATTGCTCAATTTTCCAAATATATTACCTTATGTCAAGACAATACAAAGAATCCTAGGATGCCTAAACTACATCAGGCAGTTCTATCTAGAACAAGCTAAAGATACCAAGATCCTCTAGCAAAGGTTGAAGAAAAACTCAGCCTGGGTGCCACAAATGAGAGAAGTTGTACGAAATAATAAGAAAAGAATTAAACACCTTCCATCTTTATCATTACCACAATAAGACCTACCTTTTATCCTAGAAACTGATGCATCTGAGCATACAAGGGCCACTATTCTCCTACAGAAACATTCTAAAAAAGAAGAAGTTTGTGCTTATGCTTCAGGTGCGTTTTCAGAGGCTGAGAGGAAGTATCCTTCGTCCCACAAAGAAATATTGGCTATGAAAAATGGAATCAAAAGATTTAGGTTTTTCCTAAAAAAATATTTCTTTCATTGTAAAGACTGACCTTAAACATATGAAAGGAATGTTGCAGAACAGAAACTACTAGAGCAGTGAAATTCAATAGTACTCTGATGGGCACTCTAGCTTTAAGGATTTGACTTCAACATTGTTTACAAAGAAGGAAAAGAAAATTGTCTTGCAGACATGTTGACTAGAGAAGGAACAGGAGGACAGAAATAGTTTACTGTCAAAAATTTCGAAGTAGGATAATGTTCTTCTTCCAGATCAAGATCCCAAGTTAATCTTTGCAACTCTTGTCGTTACCAATTTTGTTGGGAATGTTTTTCTCAAAAGATATTAGCCCTGCCTAAAGATATTCAGAAAATAATCCTAGAAAAGTGGTATAACTCTGATGAAGGGAGATTTAGTTATAATATTGATTGGAATATTATCAATAATTACCATCTCTATTTAGGACAGGCACGAGCCAGACATCCTTGAATTGTATACATCTTTGATCCAAATTTATCCTGGATGGATTATTATGGTACTATGCAGTATGCTGGAGCATGGAGAGAAATTTTCATAGTTATGTATTGCGAGGATGTAACTTCCCCTTTCAGGGTTTGGAGCCAATGGATGGATTTACTTATGCATTCTTACCCTCCTCAAAAGGAAGTACTTAATGGGAAAAGCCCAAGATGGATTTTATCTATTCTACATGGAGATATGGAAGAAGGAAGTTCTAGGTATAATATTTTTGTTTTCAAACTCCTTTTCCATGGCACAACAGCCATTCCCATTCCAGAAGAATCTCAAGAAAAAAGCAATTTTATTTTAAGCCTTGATTATTTTGGAGAAATTGGCATCATCCCAGAAAATCATGACCCATTTATGTCATCATCTGCATTTTCTGCTTGTTTTGGAAATGAACCACCTTGGCTAGCTCAAATTGTACCTGGTACCAATCTCGATCCACATCATGAGGAAGTCCATCAGGAGCCATCAGACAGCTATGCTTCAGACTATGACTCTGACAGAAGTCCCAAAGGTCAAGACTAGTGATTATCTGGCTTTCGAGGGTTCCTCTGTACAAAATCTCCCTTGTGTATAACTTTTAAGATTATTTGTATGATTGTATTTATCTTTATTTCCTTTTATGGGTTCCTATTTCTAGTAATCTCCACTGTGTATCAACTTTTATCATTTCAAGAGTCCTTTATTTTCCTTTCGTGGGTTTCTTTTTCAAGGAATATCCACTGTGTATCAGCTTTTATCATTTTCAAGAGTCCTTTATTTTCCTTTCGTGGGTTCCTTTTTTCAAGGAATCTCCACTGTGTATCAACTTTAGTTATGTCATAGTGATTTCCTCTTGATATTATTGTACAATGAAGATTTGGTAGGATAAGGTTTGAAACTTTACAAAGAGGATGATTTGAAAAGAAATGATGCCGAGACTCTTGAAGGTCCTTCTATATAGGGTGAGAGAGTTATTGTAAGACCATCTTGGAAATAGAATACTATCTGTAATTCGTATCTGTGTTTCGCTTGTGTTTTGAAAATTTCTATTTTGCATCTGTGTTTCACAAATTTTTATCTATATTGCGCATCTGTGTTTCAAAAATTGCTATTTGTATTGCATAGTTGTGTTTTGCAAATTGCTATTGTGAATCTGTGTTTCACAAATTGCTATCTGTATTACGCATCTGTGTTTCAAATGTTGATCGTTGTACAAGTCCTCTTGTACTTCACCCTACTTGTGTCAAGATCCAGACACGGTTTCATGGGAAGCTAAACCTACGAGTACAGAACAAACAAACAAACAAGAAAAGGACAGAAGCAAAGAGAAAGAAAGGCAAGTAATCAAAGAAAAACATGAAAGTAAAGAAAACAAGAAAGAAAATGCTACTCCTACTCCTAAACTAAACAATGCATGGGCCTACATACGTTATATATTTCCAATGCAACCATCAGCACATTGGTTGGCCCATGTTGGTGAAGGCATGGTTGACAAGAAAGATATTCAGGTAAACCAACAAGAAAGAAATATAAAACAATGAAGACCAACACGCTTGAAGTTTGAATGCATTCATAGAAAAGAAAAAAGTAAAAGCGCAAGACAAACACTCTATGCACATACCATGGTGAAGCATCGCACTGTGCGCAGATGATGAACATGCACACTCTTTTGATCTTTGAAAACAAGCAAACACGTAGAAAGAAGAAAACTTTCTCTTCACAGCGTGACTTGTTATGTATGACTCCTCCAATGCATGAGCAATAGGATTGTGTGATTCTGGTGGAGGAAGTGAAATTTGTGGATCAAGTTGATTTTTAATGTAAACGAGAGAGTGAGAAGGAGCCTGTGGTGTTTAAACTAATTTCTGATCAAGAGTGGAACTGACTTGAAGATAGCGAGAACCTAACATAACCATTATCTTGCGCTGAATTACCTCAACAACTTGAGGGATTTCCACTTCATTAGTAGGTAGATCATCAAAGACCGATGGCTCAGATAGATCAACAAAAAGTGAATCAGAATCATGATCGAATGGAGTAAAGAGATCACGAAAACCACGATCAGAAAATTCGAGATGTACATCGACATCCTTGTGATCTAACAAATCATACAACAGGGTTGATGAGAAACAGAAATTTCACCCTCTGAATTTTCAGAAATGAAAGATGACATATTGAGTGGATTCAAAAAGAAATATTTGTCCTCACCGCAATCAAATGACAAACTGATATCTTGTGCATCCTGTGAATGATTAAAAATAGAAACATCCAAGAATGAATTTTCACATGACAAATCAGAAAGGGAAAGATCACAGAAGATGTCAAGATAGAGCAGTCGAGGTGCAAACAAAAGGAGGTCATCCTTCACTACAAGTTCTTCTTCATATTCCCACATGTACTCATAAAAAATGACAGCGCAGGTTGGTTTCTCAACACCAACTTCATTGACAACATGATCCTCGTGAACATCACATTTGGAGTCCAGAATGGACAAACACAAGACACTAAAATCTAGAGGATCAACGGAATGAGAGGAAAAAGGTTGAGAAAACAAGTTCACATGACAACCAACAGGCTCGTAGCCCACATCTGTGCAAAAATCTAGAGCAGGTGGGGTGGGAGAAGGTGATGGTTCAACAGATGGGTTCGCAACTTCTCCCACCTCGTCATTGCAGATCCAAAGCTATTTGATGAGGAGTGGATGGCGATTCACTTGTGACAGAAACCTTATCCATCTTGGGTTTTGAAGCTCTAACACTAAGGTATGTTGGGAGGGGTTCGAATGATTATAACACGTGAGGATTTTCAAATATGTCAAGAAGATACTCAAACCTCTCCCTGAGAAATTTCCAATCAATTTCATCTTCAGGGATTTGAAAGGCAAGATTCAAGAGGCACTCCCAAAATTGCACAATAGATTCATCAGGTGCTTTCAGTAATTTTACAAATTTTTTATTGAGTTCTTTATGGTCATAATGATAGAAAGCACGACATAAATCATCAAGCATTTGATCATAAGAGTGAATGGAGGTTGCGGACAATGTGTGACACCATTGCTTGACGCACCTTTCAAACATGTAAGTGAATAGCCCAAAGGAAATGTCGTAAGATGGGACTTCATTCCTATGACATAAGCATGTGAAGGAAACTTTGTGCCTTAGCAGGGATGCTTCGCCTTCACCATCATACTTAAATCGTGACAAGTCATCAATAATGTCCTCCGACACTTCGAAGTCATGTGCATGAGAAAAACATGGCAGAGGTACGATTGTAATTTTAGCCATGAATGATGTGCAGAGATTCAGAACATACTTTGAGGACTCAGCTTGTCATCTAGACCTCCTTCTAGCGCCAGAAATGTTGACGGAGCTGGACCTGTCAACATGTCATGGGATCTCCCTGTTAAGAAGTCCCAACAAGACCTCAAATCGTTTGAAGTAGGAGTCCCAGCAATGGGTAGTACAATAGTGCTTTGACTGTGGTAACTCACAGAGGTAAGTATGATAACTTTATCGAAAGCAAGTGGGTGACCTTGTAGCGAGTCAAGTGAGATGTATGGGGGTTCTAACACATAGAGGGGAAAGGAAGTGTGTCCCCTAGAAGCCTGTAATAGTATGCAGAAAGGAACACATGAGTAGAATGACATCACATGATGGAAGCAGAATAGTCCACAATCCAATGTGACGGGTTAATAGAACAACACAACTTCAACAAGATTCATACAATCGTATATAAAATTGTTCATACACAAATGCGTAAGTGAAATAACATACATTGCTAAAGTAACCAGAATAGTTGAACTACAATAACAACATATGCATGAAAATGTGTTGGCTTAGTTATATTATTAAGTGAAAGTTTCATCCATACATACACCATTGACAACCACTAGCCCCAATAGTGGAACATTATAGTCAACACCGTCTGCTCCTCCAAAGAGATGTACTCACTCTATGCTGTGGAGAAGCCAAGGCTCGTCACGATACTCTCCAAGCCTTCTCTAAGCAATGCCTAGCCAAGATCTTGGCTCCCAAAAGCCTGTTCTATGAGTTATGAGGTTTTATTTATAGCAAAGGGTGGGGTGAACCATGACATTCCCCCTTATGACTCTTCATCTACCCTCATGACTCTTCAACTTCTTTACAAAACTCATTACATTACATATATTATATATTATATTATATTGATATCAAAATTATTTTGAGTAAAATTAATATTAAACCATTTAAAATGAGAATTTATAAAGTTGAAAATATTTTATTCAAACTCCAAAATAAAATAAATATAACAATGAAAGATTTATATGAAATTCAAACTTTCATAATTGAAATCATTTATTATTATTATGAAAACTAAAGAAAAGACAATGACATTCACTAATGAATGTGAGGCCTAACACCAACATAATTATAGAGGATTAGTATGAAGCAGAAGATGTGAGCAATGAGGATATTCTTAGATGAGCATTAGAAAAATTTGTCACTATGAGTTTGAACAAAATCATGATAACATAGATATCTATGAAAATGTTGATTGAACGTAAAATTGATAATTTTCTTATTTTGATCAAATATAGGAAAAGGGAAATGTTGAAATACCATGGAGTTGAGGATATTAAAGAAAGATCTTTTGGAAAATCCAAGAAAGATGCAATAACATGATTTTAAAGGATATGTACTTCATGCTTATTGAGGAGCATTCCTTTGTCCTATATTTGGAAGAGACTATAGAGGAAGACCCTATGAGGGTTGAGCAATAAAATCCAAGTGAGGGGAAAATCCATAATCTAAAGTTCTTAGATTTTACTTCTCAACCCTCATAGAGCCTTCCTCCACAATATCCTCAAAATATAGGACAAAGAAATGCTCCTCAATAAGCATGAAGTTCAAATATTTTAAACTAGAACTAGAGGTTTGCAGTATTAGCTTTTGGGGTTGTGTTTTGATATAAAGATATAAAAAACTAAAAGTACACACCATGTACACCAATGTGAACATGGAGAACAAATCCAATATAGATGATAATAGGATAAACTCCTCCAAATACTGAAAGACATTCATACATTCAAATCACATGTCCACAATAATGGCTACATAATCTCTATATATACATATTCACACATTGCACATGTGGCCCTTCAACATTAGGCCGGCCATATTACATATACATTCGCACATTACATTTACATTTAATTCCATATATGCCCCCTCTTGGGGCCATACCATATATATTTAATCCAATATATGTTCCCCCTAGGATCATAACAAGTTTCTCCAAAAGTGTTTATACCATGCTTGGGGGTGTTTCAAATCATGTGAAGTGCAGGATGTGACGAATGGAACGAACTATGTATTTTTGAAAGTATGGATGAAAATATATATTCAATCTCTTGGTGTTGATGTATGAGACATAGGACACAGTGGAAGAAGAATATTAAAAGCCTCCAGCTATGATTACTAGAGATCAAAAAGATGGAATTTACATGTAATGCCAAGGCTATGAATGCTCTACTAGCTAGTCTACCTAAATCAAAACTAGTCAAGGTCATGGATTGCATTACTACAAAAACAATATGGGACAAGATAATCAACTTTTATGAAGGTGAAAACAAGGTAAAGAAAGAAAAATTTCAAGGTTTTAGAACGAAATTTGAGCCTTTGAAGATGCATGACGATGAATATATCGCTAAATACTTTCTTAGATATGATAAAGTTGTGAATACAATAACAGATCTTGATGGATATCTAAAGGAGCTAGTAGTAATCCAAAAGGTGTTGAGATCTCTCCCTGAGAGATTTAATCCTAAATTTTTAGCCATTAAGGAGATGGCAGATCTCAAGTCTCTTACACTAGATCAATTACTTGGCACTATTATTGACCATGAAATGAGAATTTCTAATGGAAAATCTACAACAAAGGAGTAATCCTCCAAATCTATAAGAATCATAAGGAAGAATATAATGACTCATTTTGTAAATCAAATGAATAGGAAGCTAAGTTCGTGAGAAAGCTCAAGAGAGATTCAGGAAAGTACAAAAGTAAGAGACCTTTTAAGTGCTTTAACTATGATAAAGTAGGTCAATATGCTTCTAAATGTCCAGGAAAGAAGAAGAATTAATATGATCACAGAGAGAAGTTTAGAAAAATAAAAAACAACAAAAATAAGTCTAAGAAGAAAACTTCTACATCTAAGACTTCATCTCCTCTAAGAGTGAAGGTAGCCAATCATCAGATGAGGAAAAAACTCATGAAATCTCAAAAGAATTTATGATTGTGGCCATAGAAAATATAGAAATAGAATATGTTGACTCTAATGGAGAAGAGGTCAAAATCATCTTAGAGGGAGATTTGATTAGTTCTCTTGGGGAAATTCAAAGGTTAAGCAACAAAAAAAAGAAGAAGGAACAATTGGTCAAGGATAAAGTTGAAGTAATATAACCCCTGCTCCTGTGAATTGAAGAAGGAAATAAGATCCAAGAAACTATGAATCAGCAACTCAATGAGAAAAATCAAGAATGTTAAAGGCTTGAACGGTAAATTGTTTATCTAAGGAAAGAACTTGAAAAGGAAAAAGCCTAGCTGAGCTTTATTGAAAATTTTGGAAAAGGGACTAAAAGTTTAAATGAACTTCTTGAAGTGCAGAGAGTCTCTAATGACATAACGGGTCTTGAATTTGAGGCCGAGTCAAGCTCAGTAGCTGATGTGAAAGGTAAGAAGGTTATTACATTTCATCAAGTTGTGAACAAAGTAGCCAATGTAGGAAAATATCAGGAAAATCACCCATTCCAAGATAAAAGGATCAAGTTGAATTTGGCTCAAGAAAGGACTAATAGCACAGAGAAGACAAATCAACAAAGAAATTCAACCCTCAAATTTGGTACTTTTGTGCCATATTTGGTGTTGTGCTACTAAACTAGTATTGTGCTAAAAGAATGGATAACACACATAAATGAGTCAACAACTATTCGGTTGCATGGAGAGATTTAATGGACTATTTGGCAGTTTCAGCCAAATTTAGTAGTTTTCTAGATTTGGAACTACAAAAAAAACCTATGCTAAATCATGTAATGTACCAAAATTGAATAAATCAAAATTTTGTCTCAGTTTATCATATTGGAATAGCAAAGAAGAGATTGAAGACAACAGAAACACATCAAGAAAACTTTACAGAAGTGAGATATAACTAAAAATTAAGAATTCATGCATGATAAGAGTTGAACTTAACCAAAGGTTATAAATATAAAAATATCATCTCTTATTCTTTATAAGAACAAATTGAATTAGCAAGAATGTTGTTTGTATTGTTGGTGAATTAATCAGAGGATCGGAGATCATAGCAAGTGTTAAAGGTGTTTTAATGGTGATATTAGTTATTTGAGGTGGTTGAGATATGTAAGAATCAAGGTGTTTAAGAGGGTAGAAAAGAATTTATCTATACAAGGAAGGAATTGAGTTGTGAGATAGATGAAGTAGTATTATTATACGTAAAAGTTATGTTGAATTGAGTTTGAAAATTGTATGAAAAATGGATCAACATGGGCATCAAGTTGGAGCTTGCATTTCAGGGGTTATAGCTCCTTCCTTTAGTGGCTGTAAACAATCAAGGGTTGGAGATGCTTTCAGTAGCAGCTAATAAATCAGGAGTAATAGATCCTTTCAGTGGTAGCTGATAAACCAAGGGTAGTATCTCCTTTCAGTGGTAGTTCATAAATTAGGATTATTAGCTTCATTATAATGGGTGCTAGAGAACATTGTAAAAGAAAGTTGAAGCTTTCCTTTGTAAAAGCAATTGAAGTCTTTATGTGTTTCATATATGCTTCTTCTGCTGATTTTTACTTAAATTGTTATTAAATAGATTGATGGTGTTTTAGTATTCTTTACTTTGTGAAAGAAAAATTTTAAAAGTTCTCACAACACTAGTTCAGTCCCTCCTCGATATTGTCCCGGTTTCTAACAGTTTTGGATTTTTAAATTTTGGGGCATGAAAATTTTGGTTTACGTGTCTGTCGGGTGTGAAATAAGGGTGGGATCGTTAATTTGATATCGGGATGGAAAGGAGTCATGGAAAAACTTCTTATTCAATGATCTGATAAGCATTTTTTAAACTATGTTCGATGAATTTGATCATTTAAAAATTGCATCAAAGTATAAACAATCGTAATCTTGGTATTCACAGTTCCCAAATAATATGTGCATTTGTGACGTTAGATTTTTGAATTAAATACTTATTATCCAATATTAAATGAAATGTCTTTTTAATGCATGTGAGGAAGAAGTGTTGTGTGGGAGAATGGGTGTGTGGAGAAAGGAACAAAAATTTTATTCTAGAATCTTCCATAGCTCATCATGCATTCCCTCTTCACACAGTTTGTTTGCACGCCCCTCATGTACAACACTACATTCTAATCAATTAATTAACAATTTGGACTTATTAAGTTTTTGGGCATGAATTTTTTTGTTTACATCTATATCAAGTGTGAAATAAGGGTGGGTGATTAACTATGCCACTACTATGTCGACATGAGATCATTTTATTTGATACGAGATGCAAAGGAGTTGTGGAAAAATTTCTTTGCAGATGATTTAATGAGCGATTTCAAAACTATGTTCAACTCTTTGATCATTTAAAAATTGTATCAAGGTAGAAACAATGAATCTTGGTATTCCCAATTCCTGAGTACTATGTGCATTTTTTAACTCACATTTGTGAATTAAATATTTGTTATTCAATATTAAATGAAGTGTCTTTTTAATGCATAGGAGGCAGAAGTGTTGTGCGGTAGAATGGATGTGCAGAGCAAGGAACAAAAATTACTAACTAAAGGAAAATTAATAGTGGTTTTAGCTTATTAAAATTTGGGGCGTGAAAAGTTTATTTTATGTGTATATCAAGTGTGAAATAAGAGTGGGTGATTAACTATCCCCACTACTATATCGATGTGGGCTCATTTTATTTGAGTTTCCCAAATAGTAAGTGCGTTTGTGATTTCACGTTTTTCATTTAAATATTTATTAAGCAATATTAAATGTAGAGTCTTTTTAATGCATATGAGGAAGAATTGTTGTGTGGGAGAACAGGTGTTCACATACATTCCCCCTTCACATACTTCTTCTGCATGCCTCCATCCTGCATAACACTACAGATTAATTAATTAATTAGTGACCTATTAATGTGTTTGAGGAAGAAGTGTTGTGTGGGAGAACAAGTGTGTGGAGCAAGAAACATAAAATTTGTTCCGCAACGTTCCATACCTCCACATACATTCTCACACACTACATATTCAATTAATTGGTGGTTTAGGCTTATTAAAGTTTGGAACATAAAAGGTTTGGTTTACGTGTATATCGGGTGCCAAACAAGGGTGGATGATTAACTATCCCGACTACTATGTCAATTTGGGCTCATTTTATTTGAGCTTCTTGAATACTAAGTGCATTTCTTATTTCACATTTGTCAATTAAATAGTTAAATTACTTGTATTTTTAATGTGTATGAAGAAAAAGTTTCATGCAAGAGAATGAGTGGTAAAAATAAAGAACAAAAAGTTTCATCTGCAATTTGTGTACCTCCGCATACATTCCCTCTCCACACACTTCTTTTGCACTCCTCCCTCCTAGATAACACTACATATTAATCAATTAATTAGCAGCTTCGGCTTATTAAATTTTGGGGCATGAAAATTTTAGTTTACGTGTATATCATGTTATTATTATTAGTTAGTATCTACTACATATCATGAATAAATAAATAAATAACATATCATGAAGAAGAAAATATTATCAAAAATTTGGGTTACGTTCATATCAAATTTGGGTCGACATGGGCTCATTTTATTTGAGCTTCATAAATATTAAGTGCATTTGTGATTTCACATTTGTCAATTAAATAGTTATCATCCAATATTAAATTATGTTTCTTTTTAATGTGTATGAGTAAGAAGTGTTTTGCGGTAGAACAGGTGTCTAAAACAAAGAACATAAACTTTCATCCACAATTTTCATAACTCTGCACACTTCTTCCATACACCTCCCTCTCACATAACACTATATATTAATCAATTAATTAGTGACTTTGGCTTATTAAAGTTTGAGGCATGAAAGTTTAGTTTACATGTGGCACCTATGGTTCGTTATTTAACACTTACAAGATGGTAGGTATTTGACCCTCTCCTTTACAATATCTTCTTCTTCTTCATAAAGGAGAGGGTCAAATACCTACCATCCTGTAGGCTTATGTGACAGCCTATTTTTCTTTGTTGGGAAATTTTTTGCATGTAGGAAAGTGTTTTGCAAGTGTCATATTTGAAAACACATTTTGCATCTAAATGTCATGTTCTTATAAGCTAAGACTTGTATCCACTAAAAATTTTTATGTTTAAGATGGATATGATTAGGTAGACCTTTCTTGAGGTCTATATCTACACATATTTTGGCAAAAGTGAAGATCTATTTTTTTGTCCTGTCACAGTCTATCTCTCTGAATATTTCCAGAGTCTTTCCAATATCTTAAAGGAGTTGATGGTGCCAGAAAGGAAGAGAGGGTTTTGGTAATCTCACCCAAACAAGACTTGTTGTGACCACCATGCTTGTGGCATCAAAATAGGGAAACCATAGAGTAATGAAGGGGCCTGCCCGACCACAAAACCATGTCCCCTCAATTAGGACATTCTCCATATCTTTCTATGTATCAAATTGAACTATGAAGAAGCCTTTGTACCATAAAGGTAATGCGACAATTGTAACCACTAGTTCTATTTATTATGTCTATAGGTGCATTGGCCAAGTGTTTATCATTGAATTTTTAACATGCACATTGAAAATGCATGTTTGATTACTTTTTGGGGGATCTTTTTATAAAAAAAATTGTCCTCCATGATGTACAGTGGTCTTTCAGGTAGTTTCATGATGTGAGGGAATTTCTTTGGAAGTTGTATGGTTGTTGATTATGCATTTCGTTTGCGGTGTGGGAAACAAGTTCATTTTGAATGTAGGTGCAAAACCTATATCATTTTTTTCAGGTAAGTGGTGTGTCCTTCCTTTTGTATGTGAGTGCTTAGAGCATTTACACAATACACATTACAACCTTGTAGCAATGAGGCTTGCTGATCAAAAAGTGGATTGTATGTGAGTGCTTAAAATATTTATACAATATATGTTATTGTCGTGTAGCAGTTAGGTATGAATTATTTTCGTACTATGATTTTAGAACTTTTTCTATGATATGTGAATTGATGAGAGGCACAAATTACTTCACATGAAGAACTATTACATGGGAAGAATGTTTTATATAGTGTTGGAATCAATTGGTGAGACTAGTTTTTGATAGTTAGTGTTATGAAACCAGCTCAAGAAAAGATATAAAAGATAGATCAACGACTTAGAATTCAGCCTCTTCGAGGGGGCAACCTCCTTTACATTACATAAATGAACAATTCTTGGATAATACAAATGACAAAACCTCCTTTCTATATATAGGAGTCTAAGGAGTCACAATATAATCCAGCCGACCTAACAATAATAATATAAAGCCACAAAAATAATAATAGAGGGATTCTATGGGGCACAGAAATAACAATATGTGGGTAATAGGGCACAACAATATAAATAAGGGGTATAACTACAATAGTAATGGGGTAATCACTAGTATTATAGGGACCCAACATGCCCCTCTCCTTCAAAAAAGTGTTGTCCTCAACGCTTGAGTAGTTCTGGATACTTCTGCATAAATTCTCATCCTCCCATGTGGAATCTTCAACGGATACGTTCTTCCACTTGATAAGATACTCTTGAAAATTATCGATTTACGTAAGCTGCCGATTCTTGGTTCTGTGACTGCTTCCGGTTCCAATATAATTTTTCCTTCCTCATCAAGTTCTGCCAATATTGTTTGAACTGGGAGCTTGTCGCCTATAACCTTCTTTAAACATGAAACATGGAAAACTGGGTGCAATCGAGAAGCTGCAGGAAGCTCCAATTTGTATGCCATAGTACCAATATTTTCCAACACCTTGTACGGACCATAATACTTTGGTGATAATTTATTATCCTTCTTAGCTTGCTTGAGGGACATTTGCTTATATGGTTGTAGCCGTAAAAATACCCAATCACCTACAACAAAACTTCTTTCATGCGATGTTGATCTGCCCGTTGTTTCATTCTATTATGTGCCAACACAAGGTTATCCTTTAAGAGTTGGAGGACTTGTTGTTGATGTTCGATGTGATGTTCCACTGGCTGAACCTTAGAATTTTCTCTTAAATATGATGTGATGGATGGTGGCTGATACCCATAAAGTGCCATAAATGGGGTCATTTTTGTTGTTGTATGGAAGGAAGTGTTATACCACCATTCAGCTAGAGGCAACCATTTGACCCATTGTGTCTGTTTATCAGATACAAAGCAACGAAGATATCCTTCCAAACATTTGTTTACTATCTCAGTTTTCCCATCAGATTGAGGATGATAAGATGAGCTATGAGCTAACTGAGTACCAAGACAAGAAAATAATTCTGTCCAAAAATTTCCAGTGAAAATGGGATCTCTGTCACTTACAATAATCTTTGGGTTTCCATGTAGCTTTTGAACTGTTTCCATAAAATGCAGTAGAAACTATACTGGCTTTAAATGGATGTGATAATGCACAAAAGTATGCATACTTGGTAATTCTGTCAACTACCACCATGATGACACTCTTTCCCTCAGACTTGGGTAAACCTGTGATAAAATCCATTGAAACCTCCTCCCAACGTTGGCCTGGAATGGATAAAGGTTGTAATAGACCCGAGTCTTAATTGTTTCAACTTTATTTTGTTGGCAAACCAAACATTCCGCCACAAACTTTTGAATACCCGATTTAAGGCCATCCCAAAATAAATTCCTTCTTAACCCTGTGGTATTTTTTTAAAAATCCTGAGTGTCCTCCTAAAGGAGAAGTGTGCAATTCCATAAGAATCATTTGCTTGAGTTGGGAATTCTTACAGAGGTATAAGCGATCTTTGTACTATAACAAATCATTTTTCCAGCTAAATGTATCAGATGTACTGGAATCTTGTTGTAACTTTGGAATAAGTTCCCACACTTCTTCATCATTCTTCCATTCTTCCCTTGCTTCGTTTATCCAATCTAGTTGGATAATAGAAATGGCACACAATGATGGTTCCACATCCTCATCCTTTCTTGAGAGTCCATCTGCCACCACATTTTGCTTCCCTTTTTTGTAGATGATTTCAAAGTCATAACCCAACATCTTTGTGACCCACTTTTGTTGCTCTTGAGAGGATAATATTTGTTCTAAAAAGTATTTAAGGCTATCATGATCCGTTTTTACCTTGAACTGTCTTCCCATTAGGTAGGGTCAACATTTCTTAAGTGCATGTAGTATTGCCAACATTTCCTTCTCATAAATAGCTTTGTGTAAAAACTTTCCCTTAATTGGATGACTTTCAAAAGTAATGCGTCTTTCATCTTGCATTAAAATAGCACCAATTCCATTTCCTGAAGCATCACATTCCATAATAAAGGTTTTTGTGAAGTCCGGTGTAGCTAAGACTGGTGCTTGGCACATTGCCTCTTTAAGATGTTCGAAGGCCTATGTTGCTTCTGCAGTCCATGAAAATGCATCTTTCTTCAATAATGTTGTTAGAGGTGCTGCTATTCTCCCATAATTCTTAACAAACTTGCGATAATACCCTGTCAACTCGAGAAATCCTCACAAATTCTTAATGGATGTGGGGACTTTCCATTCCTTAATGGCTTTAATTTTGCTAGGGTCTACCTTAACTCCTTCATGAGATACAATATGACCAGATATTCAACCTCTTGTACTCCAAAGAAGCATTTGGATCTTTTTGCTTATAATTGTTTCTCCTCCAATAGTTGTAGCACCCTGTCAACATGTTCAACATGATCCT
>APFE030428408.1:4216-57198 GCA_000404065.3 Pinus taeda
ATTTGAACCTATGTTTTGGACCATGGCGTCTCGTCAGATGTGTTGATCCCTAGTTTTGGGTTCATGGTATTGAAATGTTATGGTTTTGGACCATGGTATTGAGGAAGGCCTAAGACTATAAAAGAGGAAGGAGATCTTGTGGCAAATGAT
Source organism: Pinus taeda (assembly GCA_000404065.3). Taxonomy (NCBI): domain Eukaryota; kingdom Viridiplantae; phylum Streptophyta; class Pinopsida; order Pinales; family Pinaceae; genus Pinus; species Pinus taeda. Next base: position 4,367 of record APFE030428408.1, read on the forward strand.
TATCTGGATTATTATTGAAGATCTGAAAAGGGCTAGAACTGGTATATTGGGAATTGGGTTATGTTGTAGATCTAGATTTGAATGAAGGAGGAACCTTCGTGCAAAAGGAAGGATAAGTTCTATTCATGGGTCATATTCTTTAAGCTTGAATGATAGTATCTTTGTATGATTTTGATCTGCTAGATGTGGCGCTTGCTTGATCTATAAATCTGGGTTAATTAGTGATTTAATATCTGGAAGAGTGTGTTATCCTTATAAATCTGTATGCAGGTTCAGTGAAGCGAAGGCGTGTATACACGCAGTTTTGGTGAAGTGAAGACGCGTATACGCAGGTTACCCCATACGCAGATGCGTATGCATGCAAGTTGCAGGTTGTGGAAATAGCGTATATGCTTTAAGTTGTGATCTAGCTACTCTGGTTTATTGCTGCTGTGTTCTGGGTTCTGTTTCTGTTGTGTGGTTTCTGGTACTGTGTTTTGGGTACAACTGTCAGAGAAATATCTACTTAATATAATTGGTGAAAAGGAGATTGGTTGATGAAGAAATTCTTGATGATTGATTGATGTTCATGGATCCAGTCTGAAAAATTTATGAAACGTGGTCCCTGGAAGAAAGAGAAGGTTGTAGCCTTTTGCAGGCCAGCACCTACGTACTAGTATCTTGGCTAGTACAAGAACTAAAGGGGGTTGTTGCTCCCTTCTAGGAGAAGCTGGAAAAGGAGAGAGAGTTGTAGCTCTCTGCAGGTTGCAGCCTGCGTACTGGTAAAGGACTGCACCAGTACATTGTAAACAGAAGTTTCTAATTAAAGAAAGATAGAGACGAATTGCAATAGGTGGTTTTCACCCACATTTGGTTTCCACCTTATATCTTGTGTTCTTATGTGTGATTGTCTTTCTGCTCTATTTTACTGTCTCTGGTTACTGGTTATTTGATTCTGCATCACAGATTAACAATAATCATCAAGAAGTTAAAGTAAATTAAAGGTTTGCTTTGTATACGCGGGTTTCATTCTGAATAGTTGCGTATATACGCGGTTTTAATTAACTGAAGTAGCATATACAATTTGGTTTTAGAAAAGGAATATTTGACCTGATAATACTGATTCACCCCCCCTCTCAGTATTATTTCCAATAGTGACATGACCACCATCGGGTGCCACACAAGTTTTAGGTGGGCGACAAAGTCTGGTTGCATTTTCAAAAGAAACACCTTACCGGAGCCTATCGAAAACTCAGAACACTTCGATATGGTCCTTACACTATTACCAAGGCTATGGGAGACAATGCATTTGACCTCAGCATTCTCCCATTCTTTGGCCTACACCCAGTGTTAATTGTGGACCGCCTTCGGCCATACTTTCCACCATTACTAGACACATCCAACATTGCAAAACAGCTCACACCCATAGAGTTGAATCCAGATTGCATGGAACAAGCTACAACTGATTGGATCATGGACACACAAATAAAGCACACTCGCTAGTAGAATATCTAACTGTATGGAGTTGTTAAAGCAGGCCAACTACTTCACCAGGGCAAGTGGCTCACCAGGGACCAAGCTCAGCAGAAGTTTCCTCATCTCATGGAAGAACTCAACGCAATAGGGACCATTGCTTCCTAAGGGGGGAGGAATGATCCAGGTGGATATTGGTGGCCACCCTTCAAGTCCACCTGGACCCCCACCATTGTTTCTTTCAGCTTTTCAGTTTCCTTAATTGTAGCACAGTTTACTATTTTTAGCAATTTTTCGAGTCCTAAACTTTTGGAGCCATTTTGAGGCCGTAAACGACATTTTTTTGGGAAAATTGGGAGCAACATGGGTCCATGGACCGATGTTGATCTTCCCAAAGTTGTATTTCTCGGATAGACCTTTCTAACGAGATATGTACGCATCAAACAGAGATGATATGCCAAAGTTACGACCAAGGGAAGTTGATGTACCAATTTGCCCAAACGGGGCCCACAGTTTTGCATTTCATCTTCTAGGGTTAGGTTTTTGGATGTTTAGGGTTTTCCATTATTTCTCAACAATAAATAGGCCTTCAAGCCTCATTGAACACAGTTTAGAGGCATGTAGCCACCACATCTCTTCTCAGAGATAAGCTACCATTGCCCTAGTTGTTTATTTCCATTTTCTGTTTGTAAGCATATCTCAATATTTTAGTATTATTTCTACTGCATCTTTATGTTTATGGTTATCTCTATAATTTGTTCATTTCTGTTTAAATCCAGACCAGTGGTATCATAGCGGTCTTCTTTTTCTCTATTTTTCTTTGCATGTCCCCAACAAGGTCGGGATATAAGGAGTTAGGGCTTGAACTGGTAGAACCTTTGCAAGACCAGCCTCGAAAAACCTAATGGCCTCCCATGGAAGATGAAAAGAGAGATGAGGGAGTAGGAGATCCTATTAAAATCTTACTCAAAGAAGCCCTCGAGTGACAAAGGAACACGATGATGGACAAATTTGCCCAGATCCTTCAGCAGCTACCTAGGGGCGACACATCAACTTCCCACAACTACTTTGGAAACGCCACACCGTTTAAGGTACAAATTAATTTTGAAATCCCCATATTTGAGGGTCAAATAGACATAAATGCCATCGATAAATGGTTAAATCTGCTAGAGGGTTATTTTTATGTTCATGATTTTTCCAATCAAAAAAGATTATTTTCGCTCTTCTCAAAGCAACCCTCCACGTCAAGCACTGGTGGGAAACCTACTGCGAGTAGAAGGATGAAAGTACCGGCTCACTATTTTCAGCCGCACCCACTTGGAATTCATTCCAAGATGCCATCAAGGAGTAGTACTACCCTGTTGGAAGCTATGAGGATCAATACATAAAGTGGACCACGCTAAAGTAGGGAAGGGACCAAGACCTGCTGAAGTATACCAATATTTTCCATACCATTCGCACAAAGTTGAGTATCAAGGATTCAGAGCAGCATTTGATACTCAAATACCATGGCTGCCTACACAAGTACATCCAGGAAGAAATATAATTCCTAAACATCTCCTCACTTGGCACAGCATACTGATATGCCTTCAAGGTCAAGAAAAAGTTTAAACAGAAGAAGCGAGACTTTGGATGTGCAAGTCCAAAGTAAGGGAAAGGTGCCCTTAAACCGTAGAACAAAGGACAAAGCCAAGGCGCAGTGGCCCAAGACAACCTGCCAAAGATGCAAGCAAAGGACAGCACTGCGAAGCCAAGAAAGGACACGGGCAAATGGTGTGAGTTCCATAAGAGCTCCACTCACAACACAAGTGAGTGTCAGGCCAAGCAGTCACTGGTGGCTAAGCTAAAGGTTTCAAAATCAGATGCATGTTCAACTTTGAGTCAAAACTCGACAAGAGGAATGACAAAGGGAAGTAGGTTATTGATGCGGAGCCCAATGCCACTGTTGCCACCACGAAGATCCAGAAGGAGGAACCCGAAGATCTAGAGGAGGAGGAGTGTCTCTTCCACTCCTAGATGTGGGTAAATAGATCCCCGCTATAGTTCATTGTCGACAGTGACAACCAAAAGAATCTCATTTCGGCAGAGGTCATGAAGAGGCTGGGCTTATCGACCACAGCACATCCACAACCATACACCATCTGGTGGCTTCACCAAGGACGGGATCTTTAGGTGAGCTATCAGTGTTGCCTTCCATACAACATCAAGCCCTTCACAAATGAGGTATTGTGTGACATTGCTCCCCTTGAAGTTTGTGATGTATTATTAGGAAAACCATACTTGTGGAAGTGACATGTTGCGTATGAATCAAGGCCCCATGCTATTATTATTACTTTGGGACATAAGTTGTACAGGATACGGGAGGTAGCACCACCTACTGCCATCTCTTTGGTTACTGCAAAACAATGCAGTAAGCTCATTTCCAAAACTAGGAAATTTGTTTTCTTGATGATACGCCCTCAAGGAAAGAAGAAGACAGTATCCAAGACCTCCAAACAAGGCCCATCCACACAACAACTACAGATGGACAAGGTCATGGAGGAGTATGAGGACATCTTCACCTCCCCCACAGGGGTTCCTCTACACTGTGAGGTCAAGCACTCCATCGATCTGAGCCCAGGTGTGCCACTGCCTAATGGACCAATCTATTGGCGCTCCATGCTGGAGAACAATGAAATCAAGAGGAAGATTCTAGAGCTGCTACAGAAAGGTCACATCTGTCCAAGTTCATGGCCCTATGGGAGCCCGATTGTGTTGGTACAGAAGAAGGATGGGACTTGGAGACTCTGTATTGACTATCGGATGCTAAATAAGATCACTGTCCATAATAGGTACCCGATCTGATGGATCGATGACCTCCTGGACCAACTGAAGGGGGCAAAATATTTCAGCAAGAACAATTTGAAGTTAGGATATCACCAGGTACCAATTGAACCCTACGATGTGTGGAAGACTACCTTCAAAGCCAAGGAGGGCCTTTTAGAATGGTTGGTTATGCCTTTCAGATTGACGAATGCTCCTACAACCTTCATGAGGCTAATGGATGACACCTTGTAGCCATTCACCAACTCATTTGTAGTGGTATATTTGGATGACATCCTAATCTTCAGCCAGAGTTGGGAAGAGCACCTCTAACACATCTAACAGGTTCTCCAAACACTGTGGCAACACAAGTTATATGCCAATTTGGAGAAATGCACTTTTGGCATGACCCAAGTTTGGTATCTGGGATACATAATTAATGAATAGGGGGTGCATGTGGATCCAGCCAAGATCCAAGTCATTCCGGATTGGCCCTCTCCAACCACTCTAACAGAGCTCCACAGCTTTCTAGGTCTTTCCATCTTCTATCATAGGTTCGTGTTGGGATTTTCTCATATCACTTGGCCCTTGATTCAAGTCACCAAGGGAGGAGTGAAAGAAAAATTCTTTTGGTCTGAATCTCAACATAAGGCATTCACAAAGTTAAAATACCGCCTCTGCTTGGTACCAGTGCTCGCATTGCCAAACTTGCAACAACCATTTGAGGTTGAGATAGATGTCTCTGACTATGCTATTGGGGCAGTCCTTACTCAACACGAGCATCCAATGGAAATCACGGTGAGACACTTTCAAACACAATCCGAAAGTATCCCACTTATGACAAAGAGATGTATTCCATTGTGCAGGCCTGCTGACAATGGAAACATTACATTTTGGGGAAGGAAATGGTCATCCACACAGGCCACCAACCCCTCTAGTTCATACAGACCCAAGGGAAATTATAGAATGATCACCATCAAAAGTGGTCAACATACCTGCAACAGTTCCACTTGAATATCAAGTATAAGAAGGGCAACACCAATAATGTTGCAGATTGCCTTAGTCAACCACTGATCATGTCACTGACCACCATGCTCAAATCTTGTGGGCACAAGACTTATGATTGGCCACTTCTCTACAAAAGCGACCCAGACTTTGGCTACACACACCAGGCACTCTTGGAGGGTCGGCATGTTCCAGATTTTCACCTCCAGGATGCCCTATTATGCCACCTGGGTCACCTTTTTGTTCCTTCAGGCGGGCGTGCCAAGATTATTTGGGAAGCACACTATAGTCGGGCTACTAGGCATTTCGGGGTCAAGAAAATGGTGGCAGTACTATAGAAGTATTTCTACTGGCTGAATCTTTGACAAGATGTCGAGAAGTACATCAAATCATGCACTACCTATGCCATTGCCAAACTGACAGTCAAGAAGCAAGGTCTCTATACCCTGCTACCTACCCCTAGTCAACCTTGGGAATCCATCTCCATGGATTACATGTCAGGCCTTCCTTCCACTAAGCATGGAAACGACTATGTTTTTGTGGTCATCGACAGGTTCTCAAAGATGGCCATTATGGTAGCCTACAAGAAGAATATCAGAGTAGAAGCCACAACTAAACTCTTCTTTGAACAAGTGTGGATGCACTTTGGGATCCCACAGTCTATCATCTTAGATCAGGATAGTAGGTTCCTCAGTACATTTTGGTCCAGTCTCTGGTCGATGCTGGACGCCAAACTCACTAAGTCCACAGACTTCCATCCTCAAACTAATGGCCAGACAGAGGTTTTCAACAGGATGATTGTACACATTTTGCGCATGTACAACTCAAAGCATCCACGCACATGGGATGAGAGCCTCCCCTATGTTCAGCATAGCTACAACCGGGGTCTTCGTAGCTCGACTGGCCACAACCCTTTTCAAGTGGGCTTGGGATTCCAGCCACTATGTCCCATTGATGTGGCCATGCCATTTGCAGCTACTCATGCAGATTCGGCTCATGTCCAGTCCAAAACAGATAAGGCAAATAGCTTCATTGAACACATCCAACATATTCACCAGCAAGTCCATGACATTCTAGAGAAATCAAATGCCAAGTACAAGCAGCAACATGATCACCATCTAGTGCCACACAAGTTTTAGGTGGGTAACAAAGTTTGGTTGTATTTGCAAAAGGAACGCCTTACCAGAGCTTATCGGAAACTCAGACCACTCTGATATGGTCCTTACACCATTACCAAGGCTATGGGAGACAATGAATTTGAGCTCAGCATTCCCCCACTCCTTGGCCTACACCTTGTGTTCAATGTGGACTGCCTTCAGCCATACTTTCCACCATTACTAGACACATCTGACATTGCAGAACAACTCACACCCACAGAGTTAAATCCAGATTGCATGGAACAAGCTACAACTGATTGGATCATGGACACACATATCAAGCACACTTGCCATCAGAACATCCAACTGTATCGAGTTGTCAAAGAAGGCCAACTCTTTCACCAGGGCAAGTGGCTCACCAGGGACCAAGTTCAGCAGAAGTTTCCTCATCTCATGGAGCAACTCAACGCAATGGGGACCATTGCTTCCTAAGGGGGAAGGAATGATCCAGGTGGATATTGGTGGCCACCTGCCAAGTCCACTTGGACCCCCACCATTGTTTCTTTCAGCTTCTCATTTTCCTTAATTGTAGCACAATTTACTATTTTTACCAATTTTTCGGGTCCTAAACTTCTGGAGCCGTTTTGAGGCCCTAAACGACGTTTTTTGGGAAAACTGGGAGCAACATGGGTCCATGGACTAATGTTTCTCTTCCCAAATTTGTAGTTCTTGGATAGATCTTTCTAACGAGATATTGTACGCGTCAAACAGCCAAAGTTACGACCACGGGAAGTTGATGTACCAATTTACCCAAACGGGGCCCACAGTTTGGCGTTTCATTTTCTAGGGTTAAGTTTTCGGTTGTTTAGGGTTTTCCATTGTTTCTCAACAATAAATAGGCCTTCGAGCCTCATTGTAACACAGTTCAGAGGCATGTATCCACCACATCTCTTCTCAAATATAAGCTACCATCACCCTAGCTATTTATTTCCATTTTCTGTTTGTAAGCATATCTCAGTATTTTAGTATTATTTCCACTGCATCTTTCTGTTTATGGTTATCTCTGTAATTTGTTGCATTCCTGTTTAAATCTGGATCATATGTATTTATTTCTAGGAATTGAGAAAAGTGTTCCCCAAAGACAATTTTCTCACACAATTCATTGACCAATTCATTGATGCATGCATCGGGCATGAGGCCTTATCCTTTATGGATGGCTTGTTAGGCTACAATCATATTCAAGTCTTCTATATGGATCAGCATAAGGCCACTCTCACAACCCCCTAAGGTACCACTACATATTGTGTAATTCTGTTTGGCCTTAAAAGTGTTCACACAACCTTTCAATGGGACATGAATTACATTTTTCATGATTTGGCTCATATTATTATCTATTTTTGGATGACCTCACCATTCACTCCAAATAGTGTTTACACCATATTGAGGATCTTCATACTATATTTTCAATGATGGTGACAATATAAATTATTCTTGAACCCTCTCAAGCGTGTGTTTTTCATTTATTTTGGGTGCTTATTCAGATTCATTGTTTCCCACCAAGGAATTGTGGTAGACACCCTAAAATTTCAAGCAATTTGTGAGATCCCCTCAGTAAAAACTTTGCAATGATTGCAAAACATTCAAGTCAAGGTCAATTTCTTTTACTGCTTTGTCCCTGGCCATGCTACATGTGCTCATGGATTTCATCGCCTTCTTCATTAGGACACCCATTTCAATGGGATGAATAAGCTAAATAGTCATTTGATGCTTTGAAGGGAACACTATCATAAGAAATATTGATAAGCCATCCCGACTATAACAAGAACTATACTCTTTATGTCTTCGCATCTAAGACCGTCATAGCTAAAGTAGTATTCCACGATGGAGATGACAATAGGGAGTATTTTATCTATTGCATGAGAAAAAATATATCGAATTTAATCTTAGTTATGATCCAACTAAAAAAAATTCCTAGAGTTAGTACACTCTATGCAAAATCTAAGGCATTACAATATTCTCAAGACTACCACAATAATCACAAGTTCAAATCCCATGTAATAGTCGCTTACTCAAAGAATGATGAACCATAAGTTCACCCAATGGATTGTCACTCTGTAAGAATTTGACCTTGAATTTGCTTCCCCTAAAAGTAGCAATGTCATTATACTTTTGGAATTCATCATTGATCTACCATCAAACACTAAGGATCCACCAATGAACAACACTTTCCCTTATGAACATCATTTCATAATCTCATATGACAATCCTTGGTATGGTGCCATTCTTCTCTACTTGCGCACTCAAAAGCTCAACCTCCAACTCTCAGAAGATGATTGGTGATGCATTTTCCATCAAGCACTTTGTTATTCCTTATAGGAGACATACTCTATTGAAAAGGATTTGACACCATTCTGCGTTGATGCCTCACTATTGAGGAAGTTGAATAGGTCTTAAATAAATGCCATAAGGGTGCCTACAGTGAAAATCTCTTAGGAATATCTACCACCTATAAAATTCTCCATGCAAGTTATTTTTGGCCAACTATATTCTCAGATTGCATTCAAGTATTCAATATATGTACCATGTGCCAACTATATTTCCACAAAATGAGGGCCCCTCCAGCTTCCTTATACCTTGTCATTATAGTCATCCCCTTTTGCAAACGAAGAATTAACTTCATGACATGTAACCCACCATCAAAAAATTGCCACAAGTACATAGTATTTGCAATATACTACTTCACCAAATGGTCCAAATCCATGCCCATGTTCAACAACACAACTAACACAACAACTTTCTTTTTATTTAATCAAATCATTACATGATTTAGGGTCCCAAGGAATTAGTATATGACCATGGAAAACACTTTTAAAATTATATATTCCAAGAACTATCTCATCTCCGTGGGTTTACTCATGATTTTTCTTCACCATAATACCCTAGTATAATGGCCAAGTAGAAGTCATTAGCAAAGTCCTCAAAACTATCTTACAACGTATGGTGAACAAACATAAAACCATGAGGTAGCATATGTTTTTTTTGCTCTTTTGGGCATGCTACACATCATTCAAAATGCCCCCGAGCTTCACTCCCTTCCATTTCGTGCATGGGGTCAAACAATACTCCCAATCGAGTGCAAGAACCCTACTCTACGCATCATACAAGAACTACCCACAGACACTACACCCCCCGCCATCCGAGCAATGCCTCATGTAGTTGGAATGTGTTAATGAAAATTGGAAATCCTCTCTCTAGCATAATGAGGCCACTAATAAATTATCCAAAACCCCCTTTGACTGAAGTGTATCCCCTTGCACATTCAAAGAGGTGGATTCAATCTTACACTATGAAATCACCAATGAAGCCTTAGGTCCTAGGAAATCGGAAACATTGTGGAAATGAACTTACATATTCAAACATTACCTCCTAAATGGAGCATACATTCTTGATGAGCCTAATGGATCATGTCTCAAATACCCCGTTAACAAGCTCTATCTCAAAAAAAAATCATACATGAATGTTGGAACTATTATTCCCTATGATGTAGTTGTGTGTTTTCTTTCATGTCTTATGTGTTGATAACCCCATCGTCACGCTTGCTATAAGGATTTATGATCGGGTGGAAAAACATGAAACCCTCTCAAGTTTTCCCATAACCTAAGGCAGATGGATCAAGGGATCTATTGTAATATGTTCAGACGTATTCAACAATGCAAGCAATAAGTTGAAATTGAAAAATAAAAAGTGAGAGATAACCTACTTATCTACCTGCATAGATCAGCTAGAGAAATTAGTGTGTTGCAAAGGGTCCCCGACCTGCTCCAAGAGTAAAACTTGCACACAAAGCAAACAAACATGATCTTCACAGCATGTAGGCTTTATTAATTCAAAAAACTAGTAAGTGAGCAGCAAAGTATCATTAAATATATCAACGATAGACCATAATCCAAATCATTGCAATATAAGCACGAGATGTATAAACATTAGATGATAATATGGAAGAAACAATAATAGATCTATTTATTAAATCAATGAAGGAATATTACAACCACAAGCAGTTGTAGAATGACCTCCTCTAGCTCCTATATCTTCAATCTCTCTCTCAAACAATATCTTGGTAGCATAACAATACATGAATTATATCCCAAACACAATGGAAAAGCCTCCAATATATAGGCAAGGGGAGGTTTCAAATATTACCCAATTCTACCTTCAATGCATTTTGGGTAAAAGCCATAGGATGGAAGATGTTTCATCAGCTTTGTTGATTTATCCTGATTTATGAGATTTTTTTAATATAGGAAATAGCCATGGATGAGTTTGAAGCGATCTTTCTCCATCTTTTCAAATTTCACTTGAGTGAACAACAAGGTCACAATGATTTAAGTCGTGATTTTTGCTTGAGGCTACGTGAAAGTATGGTAACACAAGATTTGTGAAGGTACATGGTGTTATTAGATAGGGTAACACATGTTACTAGACTATGGCCCATGTTATAATGCTCTGATGTAGTCTTGCATGGTGCATTATAGTCTCAAAATTCCTAACAAAGGGGTGTATTTCACTCAAAAGTATTATCTTCTCCTCTTAGTTGATGAGGAGGAATTTTCCTATATAATAGATGCCCCCTAAAGTGTGATGTTAGAGGATAAGGTGATGGTTGAAATAATTTATAATATATTCTATGAGACAGAGCTTTGTAGTTTCAGAATGAAAGGAAGTCTACAAACAACAAACATATGCCAAATATATAATCATGTCATGAGTTAGGCATTCCCATGCTCAGTAGCTAAACCATAATGATCTTTGATTGATGTACGATAGATCATGTCCATCGATAAGCACAATGTGGATAGATGTAATAATGTGATCAGCCTGATAAGCTATCTCCAAAAAATAGTAGTCGTAACTTGGGAGAGGAAACAAGGTCAAGTGATGCAAGCCTCTACCCAAGGTCTTCATCACTGCCGCATAAAATTTATCGATTCAAAACACTAGTAAGTGAGTAGTAAAGTATCATTAAATATATCAACAAGAGACCATAATCCAAATCATTGCAATATAAGCACAAGATGTACAAACATTAGATGATAATATGGAAGAATTAGCAATAGATCTATATATTCAATCAATGAAGGAAGATTACAACCATAAGCAGTTGTAGCATGACCTCTTCTAGCTCCTAGCTCTTCAATCACTCTCTCAAATAATATCTTGGAAGAATAAAAATACATGAATTTTAATCCCAATCTCAATGGCCAAGCCTCCAATATATAGGCAAGGGGAGGCTTCAAATATTATCAAATTCTACCTTCAATGCATTTTTGGCAAAAGCCATAGGATGGAAAATGTTTCATCATATTTGTTTCTTTATCCCTCTTTATAAGTTTTTTTAAGATAGAAACATTCATGGATGAGTTTGAGGCGATATTTCTCCACCTTTTCAGATTTTACTTGAGTGAACAATGGGGTCACAATGAGTTAAGTCATGATTTTTTCTCAAGGCTACATGAAAGTCTAGTAAAGTTGCCTTTGTGAAGGTACATGGTGTTACTAGCTAGGGTAACACATGTTACTATACTATGGCCCGTGTTATAATGGTGTGATGTAGTCTTGTAGGGTGCATTATAGTCTCAAAATTCCTAACAAAGGTGTGTATTCCACTCAAAACTGTGATCGTATCCTCTAAGTTGATGATGGGGTATTTTCTTGTATAGCAGATGCCCCCTAAAGTGTGAGGTCAGAGAAGAAGGTGATGGTTGAAATACTTTATGATATAGTCGATGGGACAGAGTTTCATAGTTTTGGAATGGAAGGAGGCTTTCAAAAAACAAACATATGTCAAATATATAATCATGTCTTGAGTCAACCATTCACATGCTCAGTAGCTAAACCATTATGATATATGATGAATGTATGACATATCTTGTCCACTGATAAGCACAATGTGGATAGATGTCATAATTTGATCATTCTAATAAGTTATCTCCAAAAAAAAGTAGTTGCAACTTGGGAGAGGAAACAAGGTTGAGTGATGCAGCCTTTACCCAAGGCCTTCGTCACCATCGCATAGACTTTATCAATTCAAAACAATAGTAAGTGAGAATGAAAGTATCATTAAATATATCAACAAGAGACCATAATCCAAATCATTGCAATATAAGCACAAGATGTATAAACTTAGATAATAATATCTATATATTCAGTCAATGAAGGAATATTACAACCATAAGAAGTTGTAGCATGACCTCCTCCAGCTCCTAGCTCTTCAATCTCTATCTCAAACAATATATCGGTAGCATAATAGTACATGAATTATTATCTCAATCTCAATAGCCATGCCTCCCATATATAAGCAAGGGGAGGCTACAAATATTACCAAATTCTACCTTCAGTACATTTTTGGAAAAATCCATAGAATGGAATATGTTTCCTCAGCTTTTTTTCTTTATCTCACTTTATCAACTTTGTTTAGGATTAGAAACATCCATGGATGAGTTTGAGGAAATATTTCTCCACCTTTTCAGAGTTTACTTGAGTGAACAATGGGGTCACTGTGAGTTAACTAATGATTTTTTCTCGAGGCTATGTGAAAGTTTGGTGGCGTAGGCTTTGTGAAGGTACAAGGCATTAATAGCTAGGGTAACATAGGTTACTGGACTATGTCCCACATTATAACGCTCTGTTGTAGTCTTGTAGGGTGTGTTATAGTCTCAAAAGGCAAAACAAAGGTGTGTATTTCAGTCAAAATTATAATCTTCTTTTCTGAGATAATGAGGAGGTATTTTCCTATATAACAATGATCATTAATAGATATCCATGTCACTTTGTTGTAGATGGATCACTCACCATATTACTTCATTAATTTTTCTAATGGTGCTTCTCGATGGTCACAAAACTTAGCTTTTGTAGACTAGGCCATTTACTTTATCAAACAAAACCCTCTCCATAAAAAACTATGTTTGTATTGGGTAATCCACCAATAACCAAGTTGAATATGATGTTTTCATAGCCTATTGGTTGATGACACCCACCTTGGTATTCACCACTTGCATGTGTTTGTTGATTCCCATCATCTAGTTGAGAAATTGAACTAGACCTTCTAGGTTCATGATGTTCATTTGTTTCAGAATAACTTCATGCCAATTTGTTAAGGTTTTGATCATGTTATCTTTTCACACATACCAAGAAATCATAACCAAGTCATTAATATCATATAAAACCATATCCTAGACTAGAAAGTGTCACACTCACAATAAATCATCATTAAGAAGCATGTCAAACATACATTGTGGAATATACCCATCCATCACATCGAAATATAACACCGCAAGAACACACATCCATGAGTTAAATGAATTATATATATATATATATATATATATAAACGGTTTACATACATAAGGGGGCTATCAACCATCAAAAATTAATTTGTTTCAAACAATGAGGGGATAATTCTCATAATGAGTACTTCCCCTAATACATATATAATTTCTAGGGAGTAGATAACACTGGAGCACCACCCTATCTCCCTCTAACACCAACAAGTGGATCTTATTGCACCCCATGGTTAGGAAGGAAAAAAAACCAAGCCATTTATGTTTCCACTACTTCCCTTTTTAATGTGGGCCATAATTCACAATGAAAAATCACCACAACATCAACTATATCCTCATAGAGAATGGCCCTACAAGTCTCTGAGATACCCATCAAAACCATCACCATCCTCTGGCATATGCATATCCCTCGCCTCGAAGGTTGTTACTCACTCCCACATAATCTAAATCTCCATGGGGATTCACCTAGGCCTCCTCCCACAAAGGGGTAGCATTAGTCCCTACATCAAATTGAACACATTGTCGTGGTCTTTAGGGCCCCACTGACTCCCCCTCAGCTAGGTGCACCCGCCCAATCTACATCGGTCATCAAATATAGCCTCTGCTACAAGGATAATCTCACATCGTCGATATCTCCTGACCATAAGATCTCATATATGTAAACATAGTAAAATTTGATTTCAACATCATAATATAAAAACAAAATGAAAAAGGAACTAAAGCATATATAAACATCATAATACATACCTGAGGGGCCCCACCTCTCACCTAGCAGAATATCCATGTCTAGGTCACTCCATAAGTGAATTCCCATATATAGGAACTCCAAGATGATATATGGCATTGATAGCCACCACTGATATAACATCTGAGTCTAGAAATTGCCTACCCTCCTCCCTCCCATATCATCAGTTTCTCCCATCTCCCGATCCAAGGTAGATGGGGAGGAGTCATTGGTGCTTTGATTTGGGGCATGAGTAGTACCACCCACTTGAACAAAAAATACATAAGATTGTCCCAAAAGTGAACTCCCATGGCCCCTTCTCACCACTTGGATCAACTAGGACAACAAGCTCCCATGCAGCAGTTGGGCCAAATCACAAAAGGTGCCCTTGTGCACCCTATCTAATACTCCCAACCAATTTCTAGTAATATTTTGTAGCATCATCCCACCAAAAATATGTACTATCATGGCATTCATGGCTTGAACTCCCACAACTCTGATTAACATTATCTGAATTTACCCTCCCTTAATAGAATTGGTCGTGCACCATTGATTGGCCAACTCCTAGAAGTCATAACTAAACACATAGGCTCGATTGGTACCCTGTGCCCCCATAGGTGAAATCTAGTAAGAAAATAGATATCCACCTCAACATATTTGCAAGAGCTCCTCCTATGATCGAATCAAGGGGCAATCAAAATACTTGAGCAGCCCTCAGCAAGCTAATTCTACCCATGCCTGTGGACTATCTTGGGGTGCAACCCTAATCTCTACATATTCCCATTCTTTCTAGTGAATGGCCACTTGGACAAAAATAACATTTGCTTCTCTCTCAAAAAAAACACATTAAGGTTGTTAGATCATTGTGGGTTTTTCTTATATAGTTGTGATGATACGCACAACTATATCAAATATTGTTATGTGTGTTACCACATAGTTGTGCCTTACATAGTTGTGCGGTCACTATAACTACCACAAAATTTGGCCACAAGCATGTGAAACTAACATGTATGCATGAACTCAAAAATGACCACATGTATTCTTCTAAACTCATTTCTTAACAACCCTTCTAATTCTTGGGAACCCATACAAATGATCCTCGTGAATGCACCATCGTATTTTCACTTGGCATCTCACACCCCCAAAATGTAGTATACCATTTGCATGATCACCCCCCATTCATTTTCCTTACACTAAGATAAGCCAATGGGCCCCTCACCCTCTAAAATCATTCCTATGCACCATCATGTAGGTCACCACACATTAGGGAACCTGTGTCCTTGTTTGTACATTCCAAACCAATTTTTCATTTTTTTGGCAAGTATACAAAGATCATTTTTGGAAGAAAAAACCTCACTCATTTTATGTCTATTACCCAGTGACAGTTACTAGATTCCCTTGGTTGGAAAACAATTGTCATACACAATTGTGTTATTTTGGTTTTTTCTTTAGGATGACAATTTTTACTTCATTACAATCCCAATATTATTTTTCATATTTCTATAATAAATCTTTTTTCTTTTAATCTTTCCTCTAAGTATATCTATTTCTCCTAAGGCACTAGCAAGTTCTTCTTCAAAATTTACTTCCCCATCAATATCTTCTTCCTCTTAATCTGTTTTCTCTTTCTAGTTGTATTCATTTTCTTGATCAACATTTTGATCATCCATGGCTATGAATAAGATTTCTTCTTTCTCAACATCAGATGAGTATCCATTACTCTCCTCTAAAGAGCCACTATCTTCTTTGGAGTGGAGTAAAATATTTTCTTCTTGAAGTATCTTCCTTTTTTTATCTATGATATTTTCTTCTATTTTTATATTCTTCTTTATCCTCATTATTCTTTTGTATTGGATAAGGACACTTAGCAGAAAAATGACCTATTCAACCCAATTAAAACATTTTAAAGGTAGCTCATCTTTATACTTTTTAGATCCTCTTTTCAACATTATTATGATTTGAGATTCTTTTGCATCTTAGTCATAGTTGGAATAATTACATGTTTTATGACTTTATGTCTTCATTGATGCTTTGAAAGCTAATTCCTTTAATCATGAATTCTCTTTTAATTTCCTCATTCCATATGCAGTGAGGATCCCATCTAGTTCATCTATATTCATACTTTCTAGATCTTCCATTTCTTTAACAGATGAGACCTTTGCATTGAATCTCAAGGGGAGAGATCCTACAACCTTCTAGAAAACCATGTATTCGTTAATATTTTCAACAATTTCTCTGATAATTGGAAATCTCACATACATAAATGAAGAAGGATACATTTTTTTCTTCTTTATTCATCTTCAGACTCTCAAACTCTCTTCTATGAGTTTAAATATTTTCCATTTTTACCTTGTGATCCAAGGGATTAGTTTAGTGCTCAAAATTTAAAGTGCTCGTATTGGCTCAAAATCATTGCCAAAGTGAATATCTCATCGCCCTGAATCCAACACAACTTGTTTCACTCAAAACTGACATCGGATTCTCCTGATATCGTGTTCTGATCGATTTGGTAAACAACTAAAAATTTTAAAAATGTGGTTGCAGGGATGCCTAGTTAGCATTCTTTACGTTGATTAGGCAATGACTGGACAGGCTACATGTACTTCATATCATCCAATGAGATGAGGACAAGTGTCAGTCATTTATTGGTTCGATTTGGTGGATATCTATTGGTTCAGGTTGTGATCGGGTGGAGGAATTAGGAGGAGTCACATGGGACAATCCTTGGTTTCCACGTGGCCTCCTATTAGCCGTGTAAAATTTTTACATGGCACAAGCAGGCCTCCAATAGATTCAAACACGAGACCATCTACCTACTAGCAAATCCCTCCACCATCTTGCCTATGGTGTTGCTTACCTCTTATGGTTCGAACATGCTATTTAAAGCTTCAATATAGTGTTGTTCAGGGATAGGGTCGGGCTAATCCCTAGCCCCTAGAAACCCTAGCACCCACAGAACCACAGACGGATGGGTCAAGGGGCTAGGCCTTACCCCAACCCACGGTCACATCCCCAAGCACAAATATGTCAAGATCCAGTGCTAAACCACAGTGGAAATGAGTAGGGTGCCAGCCCAAGGCCACGTGACGAGCCATAGGATTGGGAGCATGCAGAGGAAGGGGGCCAGCCCCAATTTAATAGGACCTTATATGACCAAGATCATGGCAAACAAAATGGTCACGGAGTTAGGCCCTAGAATATCGGCCCCCAATGCAATCATATGTGCCAACGTGACAGAGATTTTTGAAACTAGGGGCTTAATGGGTGGACTAACCATCCTACAATTTCTCCCATTGTGTGGGATTGTAGACCAGAATTACCACTGATTCTAGGTTTGGGGCGCACAAGCTAGGTTTGGGCCGAATTGGAGGATGATTAGCTGTAGAATTTGAAAAAAAAACTTGAAATGGGCATAACTTACTCATTTTTTGGCCAAATGAGGTGTAGAAAGGACCAAAATGGGGGTTTTTGATAGTCGTGGATCCATTGGAGACATCATATTTTCTGTTTTAACTATGTAAAATCATTTAAACACACTTTTTAACACTTAATGAAAGAGTCCCTGCATTAGAAGTTGGACCAGGAGATGTAGCCCAGGAGAGCGGTGAACTCCTTTATCATGTTCTGTGTTATGTGTTTCAAATATTCTTATCTTGTCTCTATTTGGATATAAATTGTGGTTAAATTAACTTGTTTTATATGTTGATTAAATTGATCCTCTACCCAAAACACATATAATTTTAACTTGCAAATTGTTAAAAATATTCAAGTTTATATATTTAGATCATTTTGGTATCAGAGCCAGGTTATTGTGAAGGTTTGATTTGTTTGCAAGTGCTTTTCTAATGCTTAAAAGGTTGAATCTTAAAAGAGGAGAATGAGAACTTGTGGAGCCAAGATATCAAATTGTTTCAAGGAGAACAAACCCACCTCATGCTTCAATAGTCATGGAACATGAAGAAGGTCCTGAAGGAATGTATGAAGATGAAAAAAATTTCAGGAAAACATTCTTTGAGATGTCTAAGATGGTTAAGGTTCTTTATGAGGAGAGGAATTCCAGATTGTATGGAGAGATCTCAAAGCCTCCAAAAGGAGATGGAGGAAAAGGAGACAAGAATCCAAAAGGGAATGGAGTGAATGGTGACAAACCACCACCTTCACCTCCATCCTCATCGTCATCTTCAACTTCTTCTACCCTTTCACAAACACCTCCAAATTCCCAAAGGGGCTATGGTAAAAATCCTTTGCTTAAGCTTGATATTAAGTTTGAATTTCTTATGTACAATGGAGAGGTAAATCTAGAGAGATTGGATAATTGGGTTCATTAGATTGAAGTGTATTGCGGGATATAAAGAATTAAAGATGATGAAAATAAGATGCAGCTTTCTTCTCTTAGATTGGAAGTTGCAACACTTATTTCGCGAGAATCCAAAACTCAAGAGGACATGAAGAAAAATGGTAAGGTTTTATCCTCTTGGAATGATTTTGTTGTTGCAATAAGAAGGCAGTTTTATCCATTACCATACATGCAAAAATATATTATGAATTGGAAAAACTTTAGACAAGCTAAGGGGAAAAATGTTCAAAGTTATACTCAAGAATTTAGAAAAAGGGATTTGATTTTGGGCATAGATTTGTCTTCTCAGGATACCTTTCTCAAATACATTTGAGGATTGCATAGTTATTTGAGATACAAAATTCTCATGTTTAACCCTACAAAACTAGATGAAGTTTGTCTATAGGAAACTCATTTTGAAGCAATAGGGATGAATGTTCCTCAAGTGGGTAGCAAAAATCCATTCGAGAATGGTGACAAAGGGGAAATTCAAAGGAAAAGGCAAGAAAAATGCTTCAGTTAAGAAAGAGGGAGAAAATATCACCTATAAACATTGTTCAAAAGAAGGACATGATGAAGACCAATGTTGGAAAATCCATCCTGAAATGAGACCCAAAAATTTTAACAACAAAGGGAAACAAAAGATTGTTGCAACTACACTATGATTTGGGATCTGACTCTAGGGATGAAAGTAAGATCACAACCATGGGATTCAAAGGTAAGGACTCTATTGCAAGTATTAGTGCTTCAAGTAGTAGCCTCAATGAAACTTAACATGAAAAGTAAAGAATGGAAATTTTCCACATTAGATTCATTTCAAAACATACCAAGATAGATACATTGTTTGATAGTGGCTCACAAGAAAACCTCATTTATGAAGACATTGTCAAGAAATTGAATTTGGAAACAACTCCTCATCCTAAACCATATCCTTTATGTTGGATATGTGACAATGCAAAATTGCATGTGACAAAAAGATGTAAATTAAGATTTTCCATCATTGCAAACTTTATAGATGAGGTAGAACTTGATGTCATTCCACTTGATATTTGTGGTATTGTCTTAGGAAGCCCATATATATGATAGGAGAGCCATCTTTCATTTCCATTAGAACAAAGATCACTTGTTTAAAAATGGAGTTGAGTAAATTTCTAGATAACATAACCAGAAGTTTAATTTGTCACATGTAAATGATGGACAAATGAAGAGGTTAATCAATGATAGTAAGAAATTTGTACTCTTGATGATCAAACCTGAAGAGAATGTTGAAAATTAAGCTTTCCAAGGATGTGATGCAAAGTTAAAATATGATTTGTATGAGGTTGTTAACACATATGATAAGATGTTTCAAGAACCCAAAGGATTTCCTCCTAAAAGAGGCATCCAACATGAAATCCAATTGCAACAAGATTGTCCTCTTCTAAACATTGGCATGTACAGGATGTCAGTTATGGAGAATGCAGAGATTCAAAGACAAATACAAGATTTTCTTAACAAAGAAGTCATCAAACCAAGCACATTGCCATGCAGGTCACCAATTGTGTTAGTACCAAAGAAAAATGCTACATGTTGCATGTGTGTAGATTTCAAAGCCTTGAACAAGATAACAGTAAATAATCGTTACCGTCTTCCTTGAATTGATGATTTGCTTGATCAATTGAAAGATGTTATGTATTTCACAAAGTTTGACTTGAGAAGTGATTATCATCATATTAGGATCACTAAAGGAGACACATGAAAAACATCTTTCAAAACAATTCAAGGTTTGTTTGAATGGTTGGTTATTCCATTTGGGCTTTGTAATGCTCCTTCAAGATTCATTTGAGTTATGAAAGATGTCTTAAGGCCTTCTCTTGATGATTTTGTAATTGTCTACTTAAATGACATATTAATATTTCGCAAGTTTCATGAATAACATGTTAGGCATGTGAAACAATTCTTAGATGTCTTCAATAAAGAAAATTTGTCTAAAAATATGTCTAAATGTGAGTTTGGAAAGACCTCATTAGTTTATTTGGGACATATTTTTGGAGGGGGTGAATTGAAAATAGATCCCTCAAAGGTCAAAGTCATTTTTGATTGGCGTAAGCCCACTAATGTAACTGAGCTAAGAAGATTTTTACGAGCATCCCAATATTGGAGAAAGTTTACTTCTAACTTTTCTTCAATTGTAGCTCCATTACATGCCTGGAGAAGCATTAAGCAAGTTTTTCAATGGGGAGGAAAGCAAAAAAAATCATTTGATTCATTGAAGGAGAGAATTAGTACAACTCCAGTTCTTGCACTTCCTGATTTAAGACAGCCATTTGAGATACAAATAGATGCAAGTGACTATGCCATGGGAGCAGTCTTGATGCAACATGGTAAGCCCATATGTTACCATCCTGAAAATTTTAATGGTGCAGTAGTTAAGTATCCTACTTATGACAAGGAACTGTATGCATTGGTGCAAAGTGTGAAAAAGTAGAAACATTATTTGATTGGAAAGGAAACTATCATTCACATTGATCATCAGCCATTGCAATACTTGCAATCAAAAAGTAAGCTACAATAAGCAAGACACTTCAAATGGATGGGTTTCTTGTAGCAATTCCACTTGGTGATAAGGTATAAGAAAGGTATCTATAACAAGGTTGCTAACATGCTTTCTAGGCCAATTATTAGTGCTTCGGTTATTCTTAAGCATAATTATATCATGCATGAGAGCTAGTATGCTTTAGATGAAGAGTTTAAATATGTATATGCAACGTTGTGTTAAGGCAGCCAAGTAGAGGAATTGGATTACCATGTGCATGATAAAATTTTGTATCATCTTGGAAAGTTATGCATTCCACAGGGTGAAAGAGTCAACATCGTAAGGGAAGTGCATACTTCTCTTATTGTTGGCCATTTTGGTGTTGGAAAGATTGTGGCACAAATACAAAGGTATTGTTTGGGATGAACACTTACACTACATTCAGGATGCTTATAATCAAGCAAAGCATTCATCAACTCAAACGTCTCCATTTGACACAAGATTTGGTTACTTACCAAAATATCCTTTAGATTTTATCTTTGGGAAGGGTGTTTCTATTGATGGTCATAGTGACATTGATAAGGCCAAGTGGTTCATTGAGAAAGTTTAATCGATGCATCAAATGGTTCAAGAATAGTTGGAAAATATCCAAGCCAAATACAAGACAAGACACGATAAGCATCATCTTGACGAAAGTTTCTAACTTGGACATGAATTTTTCCTTTACATTAGAAAAGAGAGGTTTAAAGGAGAAAGTAAAATTCTGAAACCAATAAGGTATAGACCTTTTAAGATTCTACAAAAGATTGGTAACAATGCTTTCTATTTGGATTTTCCTCCTTATATTCAAATGTATTCAGTTGTTAATGTTGAGAATTTGAGACTACATGAGCTTCCCTTGATTTTTGATCAAGAATAGCATGTTCATATTCCTTCAATAGAATATTTCTCACCATAATTTCTTGAAGAATTGCAACAAGATGCCATCCTTGACAGAAGGACAAGAACTTCAAAACAAGGAAATGTGGATTACCTTCATGTTGGTCTCAAAAGCACAAATCCAAGCAAATCTAAATGGATTGAGGTTGGAAGGGTGAGGGAACTCTGCCCTCATATATATGTTGATAGAAAGTAGTCATTTGGAGGTCCAAAAGAATCCAATGGGGAGGAATGATCCAAGGGATCAGTTTAGTCCTCAAAATTCAAAGTGCTCGGATTGACTCGAAAGTAGCACCAAAGGGAAGATCTCGTCGCCCTAAATCTTACTTAACTCATTTCACTCAAAACCGACAATTAAAAATTTTAAAAATGTGGTTGTAGGGATGCCCAGTCAGTAATTTGTATGCTCACTAGGTAATGACTAGATAGGGTACATGTAATTCATATGGGCCAATGAGATAAGGATAAGTGTCAGTCATTTGTTAGTTCAATTTGGTGGTTTTCTATTGGTTTAGGTTGTGATTGGGTGGACCAATTAGGATGAGCCACATGGGCCTATCCCTGGTTGCCACATGGCCTCCTATTAGACATGTTAAATTTTTGTATGGCCAAAGCAGGCCTCCACCAGATTCGAACGGGAGACAATCAGCCTACCAGAAAATCCCTCCACTGGCCCACCTATGTGTTGCTTAACTCTTATGGTTCGAAAATTCTATTTAAAGTTTTAATATAACGTCATTGGGGGACGGGACCGGGCCAAGCCCTAGCCCCTAGCCACCCCAGCACCCATGGGACCGTAGGCGAAGAGTCCAAGGGGCTATGCCTTAGCCCAGCCCACAACCACAGCCCCAAGCACAAACGTGTTGGGACCGAGCCACAACATAAATGAGTAGGGGACCAGCCCAAGACCACGTGACGGGTCATAGAACTAAGAGTTTGTGAAGGAAGGGGGCCATCCCCAAGTCACCGAGACCTAATATGACCAAGGGTGCGACAAACAAAATGGGTGTGGTGTAAGGCCCTGGCATTTAGGCCCTCAATGCAGTCATATGCACCAACATGACCGAGATTTTCAAAACTACGGGCTTAACGGGCAAACTAACCTTCCTACAATTTCACCCATCAAGCAGGATTGTAGACCAAAATTGCGCATTGGTTCTATGTTTGGGGTGCACAAGCCAAGTTTGGGCCGAATTGGAGGATTATTAGTTGTAGAATTTGGAAACAACTTGAAACAGGCATAACTTACTCAATTTTTGGCCAAACAAGATGTAGAAAGAACCAAAATGGGGTTTTTGACAGTGTTGGATCCATTGGAGACATCAGTTTTGTTTTTTGATCTATGTAAAAGAATTCAAACACACTTTTGAACACTTAATGAAAGAGATACTGCATTGGAAGCTTGAGCAGGAGATCTAGCCCAAGAGAGGGATGAACTCCTTTATCATGTTTTGTGTTATGTGTTTCAGATATGCTTATATTGTCTTTGTTTGGATGTAAATTATGGTTAAATTCACTTGTTTTATGTGTTTATTAAATTGTTCCTCTACCCAAAACACATATAATTTTAACTTGCAACTTGTTAAAAATCTTCCAGTTTACATATTCAGGTCACCTTGTCATTTGTTTTGTATTTGTTTTGAAGATTGCCTAAAATATATTTTGTAGACACAAAATGTATTACCTTCACAAACTCTTATTTTAATAACCCACGCAAGATGGCATCCATGGATTTTGAATTATTTACACAAGCATTCTTACCATATTAATCATATGGAGGAGTTTTTGGGGCTTTATAACCACCACTATAGATAACCAAATGTCAAAACCAAGATACATTATGTAATTATTCATCCTTACCCTCTTGAAAGAATAATATGTTCCATTAAATGGTGGAGCTTTGTTTGTGAAAGAAACATCTTGAATGGCCATGGTCCCTCTAAGGTATTCCTTCCCATGGTTAGGCTACTTCTAAAGAAACCTACTCTAATGCCAATTGTTAAATTCAAACTTATAATGAGAGGGATTTTATGACTCGGTATAAGATATTTTTTCCTTATTCAAAACATTCAAAAGCATAATAAAATAATATCATAAGTAGTTCATGAAACATAAAATATAAGTGGAAACCATTGCGGAAGAAAAACTACAAAAATTATTTATATATTATTCTTTGTAGGAACCAACCTATAGGAGACACCAATCCCCTCTATTATTTTCATTGTAATATATTGTGTAATTGTCCACTCTATTTCTCTAAATTATACTATGTTCTCTATCTTTATATATTAAAATGTGTAGTCAATTCTTACAGTATTGTTTTCACTAGGTTCTTCCATAAACCCAAACTTTCAAACATTGGCATTCATAACATCATGCACTTAACATTAAAAGCTATATATTGACTTCACATATGGCCCAATGTTGTCATCAAGTGCTTACCAAACATTGGGACACTGAAAATTTATATAAATAATTCTTCTATTTTAGTCTTGGTGCATTGGAAAACGCCCAACATAAATTTTCACGTTGTTGGGAGAGTTTTAAAAGGTACGAGAATGGGTTTTATATCAATATATCAGAGAAAATGCATGAAATCACAAACATTAAAATTCTCACAAATTCAATACTTATGCAGCATGGATGATGATGAATGCCTATCAAGTGTCATTCACCTTTCTATCAATTGATGGCTCGAGGCACCAAAATATTAGGATACCATAGGTTTGATGAATGCTACACTTCTAAATCTCCTATAATGGAACTATTTGATGTGATAGACCTTCACTTGTTTGCTATCTCTTTGTCAATTGTCATGATCAAGGGTGTTAAGGTTCAAACCTCAAAATTGTGTAATATTATAGTGAGATATTAGGAAAACACCTTAAAAACATTAACATTGAAATACCCCACAAAAACATGTTTTTTTGCACCTAGATGATGGTAAATGTTTCTGCAAATGTTGGAAAACTTTCTATTAGTTGACAAGGCTATGCACAAAGATATTGGGATACTAGGATATCAAATTATCATCTTGCACAACAAAAATTCCCAATATTTTGTTTTCCTAGTGGACATAATTCAATTGGCAGATCGTATTCACATCAAGAATTCTTGTGAGTTGACTATATTGGCATATCAGAGCATTGGAGAATCATACGATATGTTTTAACAAACCATCAATATAATGATATGTCAAGGGTCCTTATGCCCTCAGGTGTTATAACCTAGTGCCTTTGTGACCAAGTGTTATAACCAAGGCCTTATTGGATAATGGAAAATAAAATAAATATTAAACTACACCTTTTGTAAAATCTCGATATGCAATACGTTGAGGAATTCATCTCTAGGTGCTAAAACTAAGCACAATGCGACAAAGGGCTATGACCAAGTGCTTATGGGGCATCAATATATTAGTGAATCATGAGATTTTGTGAAAAAAGAGATAATTTCAATATGTTGAAGGCCTTAAACCCTTAGGGGCCACACTTAAGAACTATGTGACTAAGGGATGTGATAGGGCTCTTACTAGATATCAAGATACCAGAAGATCTAAGAAAGTGTCAATACAAGAGTTTCTTATATGTCGAAGCTCTAGTAGAGGCCCTTATTATTATTGTCATTGTACCCCTTATTTTTATTATTTTGCCCATGTGGTACCCATATTGTTATTATTGTGCCCCATAGAAGCCCACTATTGTTATTATTGTGCCCTTACATTATTATTGTTATGTCGGCTCTGATTATATTGTGACCCTTAGACCCCTATATATAGAAAGGAGACCTTGTCATTTGTATCATCCAAGAATTCTTCATTTGTGTAATGTAAAGGAGGTTGACTCGTTGAAGAGGCTACGTTTTAAGTCATTGATCTATCTCTTTCTTCTATTTTGTGAGCTGGTTACATAACATTTGGTATCAAAGCTTTGGATTTTAGGGTTTCGCTGCTTCAAACAAGCCATCGTGGAAGTTTTACTATAATGATTTTTCTATGAAGCTTCAGAATCAAAAATTAAAACTCATTTGAGATGAAATCGTGATGAAAAGCATGACTAAATTTTAGATGTTGTCTCAGTATGTGTTCAGAGATATGAACTGAGGAAGTTAGGGTTTTTGCAGGCTCTCGAATTGGATCTCAAATAGGTCACCTTAGGAAAATAGTCATAACTTTCTCTCTTAGCATCTGATTCAAATTTTGTAAAAATTGAAAGAAAGTCGATGGACTTTAGTTTGTTAGGTATCAGTTTCAAAACCTAAGGTAGAAACAGTGACATGTGGCACGTCATACAAGTTCGCTCTATTAAGGAAATTTATAATTAGGTCATCACGGGAGATTGGGTATAACTCTTTCTCTAGGAATCCAGTTGCGATACGACTTGTAGTGTTGGAAAGAAGATTCAGAGGGATATCACAATCCAAAATTTCAGAACTTGGAGATCCAAAATTACAGGGTTAAAGGCATTGCAAGATCGAGCTCATACGAAGCAAGAAAAAAAAATGTGTAGTTTTTTTTTTTTAATTTGCATAAGCTTTGTTTGAGAAAGTAGTTTGAAGTGATTCAAAGGAAATTGTGAAGCATAATTATCATTCATTGATGACCCGAAGAAATAAAATGGAAATACCTAGTAAGCAACCCGAAGTCTCTTCTATGACACATGAAGAAGAGGAATAAATGCAACATAATATATCAAAATTACGAGACCAAGTGCAACAAATTTCGCTCTCACAAAAAGTAACTGAAGCTAAGATGGATGGTTTAAAGAATGGAATGGAAACTAAGACGGATGGCATGGGAGCTAAGATGGATGGTATAGAAGCAAAACTTAAAGGCAACATGGAAGACTTGAAGATAGATTTGACAAAGTTGCTAAGAAATGCTTACTAATGGCAAAAGGGTATTAAAGGAAACTCGTGATGAGAACAAAAGAAATTTTATTCATGATTTCATAGACTCTAATGTTGGATTGAAGACCCACCATGTTCCAAATACCGATATGAAGAAATTTGATGGAATGGATCCCATAACATGGATACTACAAATGGAGCAATATTTCAATCTCCATAATGTGCAAAGAACACAAAAGGTATGCATTACAACTTTATATTTGGAACCTAATCAGTTTGTATGGTATCAATGGATTTTCTCTCATAAAGAAATTGTCACTTGGGAAATTTTTATGGAAGAAATGATATCACATTATGAAGATGGAAAAAACAAAACCTTTTTTAGCCAATTGATAAATCTCAAACAAAGGGGTTCAATGGTGGAGCACATTGAGGACTTCCAAAAATTGAATATAAGGGTAAAAGATATTCAGAGGAGCATAGGATTGATGTGTTCATAGGGACTTTAAAGGATAACATCCACATGAGGTTTTCCTTTGGGAACCTGATTCATTGGAGAAGGCATTCAGGTTGGTAAGAAAAATTGAAAGAAAAAATTATGGTAACAAGGAATCCTACCACTCACAACTATAAAGATGGAAGTGTTGTTTCCCTTAGCCTTCCACAACCTACAAGGTTGACACCACAATGATTGGAAGAAAAAAGAGCTAAGGAGCTTTGTTACAATTGTAATAGTAAATATAGCAAAGGTCATAAGTGTGCTGAGAAGAAATTATTTTACATAGATTGTGAAGAGGAGGAAGAAAAGGAACAAGAAACATTAAAAGAAGAGGATACACACCAAGAACAAACCCTAAAGAAAGAATAAATGAATCCAACCATATCTTGTAATGCATTGGTAGGAATTACCACTCCTTAAATTATCAAGATAGAAGGACATATTAAGAAGAAAAAGGTAATATTGTTGATTGATTCGGCCAGTACCCATAATTTTATTCATTGTAAGATAGCCAAGGAATTGAATTGCTTCCTATATCCAACACCAGAGTGTCAAGTGATGGTTGCAAATGAAGGAACCATAAATTTCTCTGGAAAGTGCCATAATATCAACCTATCCATGGGAGAATATGTGTTGAATAGTCCAATGCTTTCCATTCCAATGGGTGGTGTTGATTTTGTACTAGGAGCCCAATGGCTACAATCTTTGGGTAAGATGACTTTTAATTTTCAAGAACTTTTCTTGAAATTTATTTCAAAAGGAAAGGAAGTTGAATTAAGGGGTATCACATTGAAACCGGGAAAGATAATCATCTCTAACGGCATGATAAATATTATAAATAAATAACAACGAGGTGTAATTGCACAATTATGTTGGCTAGAGGTTCCCACATTGGAATCATCTATTTCTACAGATCTTTAAAACGTCTTGGACAATCATTCCAGGGTATTTGAGACTCCCAACAGCCTCCAACCTATTCATGATCATGATCATGCTATTCATTTGATTCCAGGAAGTGTTCCTCCAAACATCAATCCTTACAGATATCCCTATGCCCAAAAGAGTGAAATTGAACATATGGTCGCAAAAATGTTAGAGGATAGTATAATTCAACCTAGTCAAAGTTCTTTCTCTACTCCAGTAGTATTGGTGCACAAAAAGGATCGATCATCGCACATGTGTCCATATTATAGGGAGCTCAAAAAGCTTAGTATTAAAGATAAATTCCACATTCCTATCATTGATGAATTATTGGATGAATTGCATGGAGAAATTTACTTCACCAAGTTAGACCTTCATTCAAGATATCATCAAATTAGAATGAAGACTGAAGACATTTCGAAAACAACATTTAGAACTCGTGAGGGTCATTATGAATTTTTGGTCATGCCTTTTTACCAATGACCTTCTACATTTCAAGGTTTGATGAATTCCATTTTCAAACCCTTCGTTAGAAATTTTGTGTTAGTATTTTTTGATGATATACTAATCTACAACAAGTCTTGGAAGGATCATGTTGAACATGTTGACAGGTGCTACAACTATTGGAGGAGAAACAATTATATGCAAAAAGATCCAAATGTTTCTTTGGAGTACAAGAGGTGGAATATCTAGGTCATATTGTATCTCATGAAGAAGTTAAGGTAGACCCTAGCAAAATTAAAGCCATTAAGGAATGGTAAATCCCTACATCCATAAAGCATTTGCGAGGATTTCTCAGGTTGACAGGGTATTATCGCAAGTTTGTTAAGAATTATGGGAAAATAGCAGCACCTCTAAAAACATTGTTGAAGAAAAATGCATTTACATGGACTCTAGAAGCAACAAAGGCCTTCGAAGATCTTAAAGAGGCAATGTGCCAAGCACCGGTCTTAGCTACACCTGACTTCACAAAAACATTTATTGTGGAATGTGATGCTTCAGGAAATGGAATTGGTGTTGTTTTAATGCAGGATGAAAGACCCATTTCTTTTGAAAGTCGTCCAATCAAGGGAAAGTTTTTACACAAAGCTATTTATGATAAGGAAATGTTGTCAATACTCCATGAACTTAAGAAATGGCAACCCTACGTAATGGGAAGAAACTTCAATGTAAAAACAGATCATGATAGCCTTAAATACTTTTTAGAACAAAGATTATCCTTTGAAAAGCAACAAAAGTGTGTCACGAAGATGTTGGGTTATGACTTTGAAATCATCTACAAAAAAGGGAAGCAAAATGTGGTGGCAGATGCACTCTCAAGAAAGGATGAGGATGTGAAGCATTGTTGTGCGCCATTTCTATTATCCAACCAGATTGGATAAACGAAGCAAGGGAGGAATGGAAGAATGATGAAGAAGTGTGGGCACTTATTCGAAAGTTACAACAAGATTCTAGTACGTTTGATACATTTAGTTGGCAAAATGATTCGTTATGGTACAAAGATCCCTTATACCTCTGTAAGAATTCCCAACTAAAACAAAAGATTCTTATGGAATTGCACACTTCTCCCTTAGGAAGGGCACTCAGGATTTTAAAAACTTACCACAGGGTTAAGAAGGAATTTTTTTGGGATGGCCTTATCAGATATTCAAAAGTTTTTTGCGGAATGTTTGGTTTGCCAACAAAATAAAGTTGAAACAATTAAGACACCGGGTCTATTACAACCTTTATCCATTCCAAGCCAGCGTTGGGAGGAGGTTTCAATGGATTTTATCACAGGTTTACCCAAGTCTGAGGGAAAGAGTGTCATCATGGTGGTAGTTGACAGACTTACCAAGTATGCACACTTTTGTGCATTATCACATCCATTTAAAGCCAGTACAGTTTCTACTGCATTTATGGAAACAATTCAAAAGCTACATGGAAACCCAAAGATTATTGTAAGTGACAGAGATCCCATTTTCATTGGAAATTTTTGGACAAAAATTTTCTTGCCTTGGTACTTAGTTAGCTCATAGCTCATCTTATCATCCTCAATCTGATGGGCAAACTGAGATAGTAAAAAAATGTTTGGAAGGATATCTTCGTTGCTTTGTATCTGATAAATAGACACAATGGGTCAAATGATTGCCTCTAGCTGAATGGTGGTACAACTCTTCCTTCCATACAACAACAAAAATGACCCCATTTATGGCACTTTATGGATATCAGCTAGCATCCATCACATCATATTTAAGAGAAAATACTAATGTTCAAGCAATGGAAGATCACATCGAACATCAACAACAAGTCCTCCAACTCTTAAAGGATAAACTTGTGTTGGCACATAATAGAATGAAACAACAAGCAGATCAACATCGTAGCGAAAGAAGTTTTGATGTAGGTGATTGGGTAATCCTATGGCTACAACCATATAAGAAAATGTCCCTCAAGCAAGCAAAGAAGGATAATAAATTATCACCAAAGTATTATGGTTCGTACAAGGTGTTGCAAAAGGTTGGTACTGTGGCATACAAATTGGAGCTTCCTGTAGCTTCTTGATTGCACCCAGTTTTCCATGTTTCATGTTTAAATAAGGTTATAGGCGATAAGCTCCCAGTTCAAACAATATTGATGAGGAAGGAAAAATTATATTGGAACCAGAAGTAGTCACAGAAACAAGAACTCGACTGCTACGAAATCGCTCAATTTCGGAGTATCGTATCAAGTGGAAGAACTTATCTACTGAAGATTCCACATGAGAGGATGAGAATTTTATACAGAAGCATACAGAACTACTTAAGCGTTGAGGACAACACTTTTTTGAAGGAGAGGGGCATGTTGGGACCCTATAATACTAGTGATTACCCCATTACTATTGTAGTTGTATCCCTTATTAATATTGTTGTGCCCCTATTGTCCCCATATTGTTACTACTGTGCTCCATATAATCCCTCTATTATTATTTTTGTAGCTTTATATTATTATTGTTAGGTCAGATGGGTTATATTGTGACTCCTTAGACTCCTATATACAGAAAGGAGGTTTTTTCATTTGAATCATCCAAGAATTGTTCATTTATGTAATGTAAAGGAGGTTGCCCCCTCGAAGAGGCTGAATTCTAAGGCGTTGATCTATCTTTTCTATCTTTCTGTGAGTTGGTTTCATAACAAACTTTCATAAGTAGGAATGAAGATTTTGAAGTGAAGTATGATGGAGAATTCCTTTTAGAGGAAGACGGTGTTGATCTATTGGAGCAGAAGGAGTTCATAGATGGAATTTTGTTTGGTGTGAGATAGTCAGATGAAGTTGATATGGATCAGAAGTCTAATGATAATACCATAGTGGTACTACAAGAAGGTAAAAAAATGAATTTATTTAATGAAATTGATGAAAGAAGCTTGCAATATGATAGTGCAGAAGACATGATAACTCAGGAGGATTGCCAGGAAAAGAACGAATCTAAGAATGGAAGTTGCGATGAACTGCTGGAGAGATTTCACAAGAAAATAAAATTCTTGGAAATATTTCTCAAGGAACCTAAAGGAGAAATGAAGCTTTCAGAACCTGATGAAGAGGAGATTATGGTTACTATGCATGGTGTGGAAGACAACATTAATAAATATGATGCTGAAATCAAAGAAATTGAGAAGAGATTATTTGAAGGTGAGATGAAAGATCAGGAGCAACAAGGGAGTTATGTCCTCAGAGACATGAAGGAGACAGAAGTATTAATCAAACTAGATGAAGATGGGAGGAACCAACAATTTGAAAGGTATGATCAACAACATGAGAGTGAATTTGAGGAAAGCATTAGATTACAACAATATAACAATTGGCAGTAGAATGAAGAACAAGAGGTTAGTTTGGCAGTACAAAGGAAGACAAGTAAAGATCGAAGACACAAATGGAGAACGAAGAAAAGGGTCAAGTGGAAGCTATTGCAACAGAGGTGGAACGACAAGCTGATGAACGAGTTCAAGGAACTTGAACAAATTCATATTGATTTGTTAAAGAAGGAAAGAATCAGAGGAATAGAATCATAGCAAGAAGGATCTACTGAAGTCCAAACGATCTATGATGGAGGATTTGTGCTTGAAGCATCAAAGAAAGATGAAAGGTATTGTATTTTGAAAACTGAAAGTTGTTGTGTGGTTGCAGGTCATATAGACTTGAGGAAAGATAAACAGTCATGGGAACTATTATATTAACAAGTGGAGAGATGACTACTCACAGTCATATGCAAAATAATGAGGAAAGTTACAACCAAGTGAAGAAAGATGTCTAGTCAGGTGATATCCAAAGGATAAGTCAAAAGGAGGATGGCAAAAGAATTATTGAGATCAAAGGATACATTGAGGTAAGGCAACTGTTTAGTGTTGTCATAAGTGAAGGGAACAATGAAAATATGATTTTTCAGAAGTTAAAGGTAGGAACCTCACATAATCATGTAATGCAAAGGGAAGAGAAGGTATTAAACATAGATGTAGTAAATTATGTAGATATTAGACAATTATTTAAGACTGCAGTCAAAGGAGAGCAGCTACTGAAGATTAATATAGAAAAATTTGTAGATGTTAAATAGTCATTAGAGATTATTGAACTTGAAGAAAGCTAGAGTAAAGAAGGACTAAAGAAAGATGATGCAGACAATGAAGATTGTGCATAGCTTCTGGAAGAAATTCCAAATGAAATGGAAAATTGGTGGCATGAGTTAAAGAGGCAAGGAAACCAAGGAATAAGTGATCAGACTGTACAACCAGAACTGAATGAGAACAAAGTTGTCATGGAAAATAAATATGAGAAGGAAGTTGTCAGAAGTGTTGGCATAATAAGGAATCAAGGTAAAGTAATTATGTTTAATGAATTGATTAATTCTAATGAAGATTTATATGTAGGAACAAGGCAATTTAAAGTCCATCTAAACCAAGAAGTTAATTCTGAGGAATAGATCGAATTAATGAGGGGTGAGAACAGAATGTCTCAGAAATATGAAATGGTGTTGAATCTATAGTATGAGAGTGTTGAACTAGAAATGAATTCAAGAGGTGATAGTAGAAGAATTAATATTATACCACAAGGATTTATTAATAAAGAATAAGCTGAAGATGACATTTCAAAAATGTATATGGGAAAATATTGGCATAGGGATTATGATGTTCTTATTCAAGAACACAATTAGATGCAGGAGAATAGTATTCAACGCATGAGAATTGAAGTGGACAAAGAATTGGATGAGTTGTGGAAACTCATACAATAGCATTCCAATAAAACAAATGCAGGACAAAAGAAGGAAGGGGGTTTGTCTGAAAGGAATGGTACAGGTGAAGGGAATGGAAAACTACAAATTAAGATGAGTAAAACAATAGTAAGATACATGGAAAGGGCAACAACAGATAGTGAGAGCATAACTAATGGGACAATACAACATAAAGGAGGAAGACCTGAAGAAGAACAAACAACAAGAAAAACCAAGGACAAATTACCAAACCAAGTATGGGATCCAGGAGGAAACAGATCAGAAGTGCATGATCAGGAGATCATGGTTAACTTAAAACTTTGGACTCTGATGCAAGAACATCTAGGCCTAGCCAACAATGTGATGGAGTGGTCACATGTTGTGGCTAATACAAGTTTGGAGCAGCGCTGATTGTTAAATTTGTATTAATTTCAAATAAATGTCAGTGGTTAATTTGTTGCCTAATTCTGAACAGAATTGGGAATAAAAGGAAAATGATCCTCCCTATGTGGAGATTAAGCTAATTAGCTATAGTTAGAGTAGGATATGATTTCAAGGAAGAGAGTGAATTCCTTCATTTGTGGAAGGAAATTGTTATACAGGGCATGTATGTATTTCCCTTATTTTCTGAAGTAAAGGGATGTGAGAGAAAAGAGAGAGAGGGAGGAGACCAGAGAGCTTGGTAAGCCTACGGGTAGCGTAGGAGAAAGAGGCCAATAATTAGAGTAATTAGGCCAGAGAGGGTAGAGAAACCCAAATATTGTTTTGTATTTATGTTTGTATAGAGAGAAGTGATTTGAGTGTGGAACTGCGTATTTGATGCATTATTTTTGAAACAGAGATCGTCGACTGTGTAATCAGGCCTAAGGCCGACGACATTGTCATTTGTTTACTGTAAATAACCAGTGTTGCGAGCATAATTGTATAAACAACTCATGGAGGCTATGAACACTTATTTCCTTTGCATTCGCATGAAGTGTGGTTTTGTGATTTCTGAATGTTATAATCGAAATACAATCTAAAAGATCGATGGAGGAGTTAAAACTATAGTTTTGGTTCCGCAAGTGGGAAACCAAAAATACACTAAATGTTGGATGCAAACACACTTAGAATTAGAAGCCAGGCTTGAAAAAGTTATGAATGAGAGTTTTTAAGGTCGTTGGGTCCATGGGAGAAGTTACATTGCACAATTGGATTGGCGCTTACAAAAGTTTGTCCGCCGACCTTTGCGATTGGCGATCACTAACACATCGCATCAGCGTAGTGGATGTGGGAGTAGTGAAGTGTGAATGTGGACAGCGCGATCACCGATAGCGACTAGTGATAATCACATCGGACCCCGCCAAGGGATAACGCAATATCACAAACCAATGGGACCTCCGATCGCCAATAAGGTGGTTTTATCTAGACCGTTAGATCTCATCGCTCCAGATCATGGTCACAAATGCTTGGTGCGTTGACTTCGTGTTTAGGGACAAAGGTCCACTAGGGTCTTAGGTCAATACCCTAGCAGAGCAGGGGTTATCTACAAAGAAAAAAAGCATTCCGTATAGCCATGATACTAATATAAACAAACTATGCAAAGAGAGGTGCACCTGGGGGTCCTTCGTTTGGGTAGATCTAGCCAGGGTCCAAACCCTCTCGGAGTTCCTTTTGATCCTTCAACCTGCAAGGCAATCAATTCAAAGAAGCATAGTAGTACATGGACCAAGCATCATAAGAAAATCAATTTCATAGCATATTGAAAGGTAGTTAGTTATACAATTGAAACAATGATCCATATGTAAATCATAACATTGATCTCATAAGCATGAAGAAGATTAATATTAGGAACAAGACAATTGTTTCTTTTATTATAGATAACTAAAATACAATAAGGAATGATCTCACTTGAGTCTTCCTTTCGCAGGCTCCAAGCGGAACCGTCCTCTGGATTCGTCCAATCTCAAGCCTTCAACAAACTCCTTCCATGGCTCACTCAAGGATATCTCAACCAATGGAGAGACATCATAACTCAAGGAAACAATGGTTTCCTGTAATGGGTAAAGTGCTGGAAGCAGAAGAATCTTCAGACCTGATCAATGATAATCTCAGTAGAGTGATTTTTCTCTCTCTTCTCTCCTCCCTTAGGCCTTCCCATTGAAGCCTTTTTATACTTCTCCCAAAGTAGTTTTTTAGTTGGGAATTTGTTGGGAACAGTTGGGCCACATGAACTAATAGGTAATCAACAAGTAAAACTTATGATCTCCACCCGAAATTCAGGAGATTTAATTTTTTTTAAGTGTTTTCAGATATATACACGGGTTGGGTATACACAAACCCACGTACACATGCATTTAGCTCAAGGCAATGTCGCGTATAGGGAGTAAAACACTGTTTTTTAAGTATTTGGACCACGTCTGGAAGGAGGGGTTGACCTAGGCCATGAGTACAGCATCACAAACATCAAGAGTGAGATTTGGAGCTATAACACTTTGGCATATGGTAAGTGCGCATATGGAAAAAGGTAAAAATCATGGTTTTGAGAGGTTTTCAATATAATTCTGCGTATTCATATATCTTGGTATATATGAGTCGGTGATGGATGAGATAGTGATATTATGGCAAATAAATGGTAAAGGGGTTATGTGTGAACTTGATAGGGTTATGCATGTGGCTATAATGTTTTTGAAGTCTGGTTAAAGGCATAAAGTGGGGTTTGCAAGCATTTATGTGTGTTTCGATACATTACCAAGAAAGGTTATGGTCCCGGGGTTTTTAACTGTGTAAACACTTCCGATATATATATATATATATATATATATTATATATAATATATATATATATATATAATATATAAGGGCATGGAGGTGTAAAGAATTAATAAAGTGTCATTAAGGGAAATTTAAGTCCTGATAAGGTATATATGTTGTGTAGCCTTAGGGTTGCACCAAAATGGCTGCCTATTATTTTTGATGATGTCAATGATAGGTGCACAAATGCCACTAAAATTCCTAATAAATTTTCAGTATAAGTTGGCTAAGCCATGAAAACTTCTCACCTCAAAAATATTCTTAGGTGAGGGCCAATTTACAATTGCCTCTATCTTTTCCAGATCCATTTTCAAGCCATCCTTAGAAATGACAAAACCCAAGTATACAAGCTCACCCTTCATAAAAGAACACTTCTTCATGTTAAAATATATTTTGTTGTTGCAATCTCTCTAAAACATACCTCAAATGTCTTAAGGTACAGGGTTAATTTGACAAGCCAAATGGCATGGTCATCCACTCGTACAAGCCTTCATTTCTCTTAAAAGTTGTCTTCCACTCATCTCCTTCTCTGATTTGAATTTGATGATAATCACTTTTCAGGTCAATCTTTGAGAGTAAATTGCTCCACCCAAGAAATCCATCATATCATCCATCTGTGGCAATGGAAACCTGTAATGAACGGTGATCTTGTTGATTACTCTAGAGTTAGTGCACATTCTCCATTCTCCACCCTTGTTTGGACTTAGTACTATAGGTTCGAAAAATAGACTCAAACTTTCTCTTATTAATCCTTTATCCAACAATTCTTGGATGTGCTTCCTCACTTCCTTATTCTCTTTCGGTGTCATCCGATATGCAACCTTGTTTAGAAGACTTGGTCCCGGTATCAAGTCTATGTGATCACTAATGCTTATTTTTTGTGGAAACTCACTTGGCAATTCATCAACTACAATATCATCAAAATCATGCAACAAATCCTGAACTTCAATAGGTAAATCTAGAATTTCATTGTGCAGAAGTACTACATTTGGTTTGCAAATCATTGCATAGCTTACCTCTTCTTGCACCTGTTGTAAAATTACTTTCGACTAAGTAGCAATGCTTTTGGGCTGCTTGTTTTAGCTGTACCTTCCTCTTTCAATGGTACAAGAGTGTGCATGATGCCATCCTTTTCAAACTTATAGCAATTTCTCTCTCCATCATGTGTCACCTTCCTATCAAACTGCCATGGGTGACCCAAAAGAATGTGAGAAGCATTCATTGGAATTACGTCACATAATAGCTTGTCTTGATACATGCCTATTTGAAAATCAACTTCACTTTGTTCATGCACCAAAAATTGGTGTCCTTTTTGCAACCACGATACCTTATAAGCTGTGGGGTTCCTAATATTTTCCAATCCCAAATTTTCCACCATTTCTTGGGAAATTAGATTGTTTGTACTGCCATTGTCAATCACCAATTTGCAACATTTGCCTTTTTCCTTACACATTATCTTGAATAAAGATTTCCTTTGGACTGGTTCAACAGTCTGCTTTGCTATCTTTAATAGGACTTTGTGCATCATCAACACCTCTCTATTCTCTGGCACATTCTCTACCTCATGTAATTGTGCTTCTACTACTTCGTTTTGAGTTATGTATACACCCTATTGTCCCGTATTTTCATTCTCAGGACATTGAAAAAAATTGATGACACAATTTGTTACATTTGTAACACTGTTAGACAGTCTCTTTGCCTCTTCCTCAACCTATACTTCTCTAGTAAGGTATTCGTCCTTTGCTGCCACCTTCTTTCTCTCACTTCCCATGTTGATTTGAGTTGCCTTCACCATTCTTTTGTGCAGGAAATTTTCCTCTTCCATTTGTCTGTCTCCCTTTGGAAAAGCCACATCCTTTGCCAGAGCTTTGCTTCCTATCTATCTTTTTTTCTGCCTTCAAAGTGTACTGGTATGCTTCCTCTATTGTCCTTGGAGAAAGTATGCTGATTTGGAGAAAGTATACTGAAAGTATGCTGCCTCAAACCCTTGATATACCTTGCTTTCTTTTCTGGAGTACTTTCTACATAGCCTTCTCTCAAATTCACCTTGTAAAACTCTTTGGTGTATTCTCTCACTGTCATTATATTTTGTTTAATATTTTTCATTTATTTGTAAAGATTTAGTTGGTAATCCTTTGACAACAACTTACTCTTCATCTTTTCCACTATGCTATCCCAGTTCTTGATCAATGGTTTTTCCTTCTTCCTTCTTTCAGCCTGTACATTGTCCCACCATAGTGTAACATGGCCTTTCAACCTTTTCAAAGAAAACTTGACTCTCTTATCCTAGTCAATTTCCTCGTACTCAATATACTTGTCCATCTCATTGATCCAATCTAGTACATTCTCATCTTTCAAACTACCATCATAAATAGTGATTCTAGGATTTGGCCTTCAACTTAAGCCCAATACTGCTCTCAACAACTTAATCTCAGCAGCATGCTCAATAGGTGTTGCTCCTTCTTCTTGAAGTTAGTATTTGGCCTCAGTAATATCTCCCCCTTCAGGATCCTATTGTCTACCTATTTCCATGGATTCTAACCGAATTTGCAGTCTCGTTATCTCTTCCCGGAGTTCTGCATTACTCGCGGGTTTTCCTCCTCGACCTCTTGTCATTCCTACTCACCTAATCATCTCTCTATACTATCGATACCAACAACATTAAGGCTCTGATACCACAAATTTATGGCTCCTATATCAGCAACTTACAATGTTGTTAGAGGAGGAACAACAATCATTACTCTCTCAACAAACTACAATGTTGTTAAAGGAGGAGCAAAAAATAATTTCTCTCTCAACAAACTACCGTGTTGTTATAGGAGGAACAAGAAATCAATGATCTCACACCAAACTACAATGTTGTTACAGGAGGAATAACAAATCACTGTTGTCACAACAAACTACAATGTTGTTACAGGAGGAATATCAAATTGTTTTTTTCCAACCACACAGTATGTAAAAAGAAAGTTTAGGGATCCCTTTGTGACACCCCAACCAATGATATGTTTGAAAAATCACTCATGAGTTACAAAATAGACCCTTCTCTTCACAAAACTCAAATCCTAGAATTTGGATTTTCATATTCCTTTTATCAGAAATTGACCCGCAAATTTGATTATGATTTTCCTTTATGAATTTTCTTTCTTTTGTTGGCTTGATACATAGTTCTCTGTATTCTTCAATCTGTAATGTAAAATTACTCTTTCCAATACAAAATCTTGGATGCAAAAGTACTTGATTAGAAGATTAACTAAAATATGATTCTCTAGGTTCTCGTTTAAATGTGAATAACAGAGAAAACACAGTGCAAGAATTCCTCATTCAACACAACAATTTAAAGACCAAATCAATTTCAATCTCCAGATATTAATATTATGGTTCACAAATATCACAAACACATATGCAAATAAATGTATCACACACACTTACGAATTCTATTTGTTGATATAAAAAGCCACTTTTCTAAGAAATATTATTCAATTAAATTCAATCTCAGACCAAAAATTCTAGCAGCGAAAAATATTCCTCCTCCCTCTCCAAACCTAAAAAACAATGTCCAAGAAATGAGTTCGTAGATGTGAAAAAATTTCCCTAGCCCTAACTACCTACTAGCTATAAAATCATCTATTTTAACTAGATATTCCTAACAAACCTTAACTAGATATCAAAATCTTTTCACAAATAAACATTATATGTTCTATCCTTGACTTGTGTTCAATCCATCACATTGCTAGGCTCTTTGTCAAACTTTAATAACTTATCATTTTTATGTGCTCGGCCTAATGCACCTACATCAACATAATTAGAATGTCGCCGATTTCTGATGGCTTGAAATACCTCCAATCAAGATTCAATGATTTTCATTAATAATGTAAGGGAGATGTAATATGTGAACTTTGGTCTTGAATTTTGAGATTTTATGAGAATCACGAAGTGAATATGAAATTTGAAATATTAAGAGAACAATCATCACTGGAAAAACATATCATCATTCTAATTTTTGATGGGTTTCATTTATTTCAGATTCCTTGGACACGAAACATTGTTTTCTTTATTGCATGCCTTAGTTTATATTTAAATAATGATGATTTTGGGTCAATAAGATTTCAAAAAATTCAACTTCTTCATGCTTTTAATTCTAATTAAGAGAAGAGTTTATCTTTTGTTGGAGAAAATGAAATGTTCCAGGTAATATTAAATGAAATTATGTAATGGTAAGTTTCATATGCCCATTTTCATTCAGTTTCGTTTATTTACCTTTGGTTTTAGTTTTTTTTTATAGATTTTTTTGATATAAAACTCTATTTTGCAGCTCTTCATAAACTTGTTCACATCTCTACCATATCAGATTTGGAGCTCATTCTTCTTGTTTGCTTTTGAGTTTTGGACCAGTAGTAATGATTGATCATTAAATAAGCTAAACTAGGGAGTTTTTGAACTTTTTATCTATTTCATTAGTTATATTTTATTAGAAAATTGTCAAGATGTTTTTATACAAGCTTTGTTTTGAAACAAGAAAATTTGCAGCAGACATAGACTTTTCATTTGGACTGAATTTTTCTTCATAATTTCTATTTCTTGTAATGTTTGGAAGCTTAATCGCTTATAACTCCACAAGATAAAATTAACTAGATTCTTAAGCAAAATATGAACACACATATGGTTTTCTTCTTTTATTCGTTTGTTGAGACATTTTATAGTTAATCTTGTTGGAGTTGGTTCTCTAAATTTGGGATTTATCTTTTAGCTTCTGCTTTCTTCACTTTACATTTTTTGGAGTTTGTTGATTTCTTTGTACTTCAAATTGGATTTTTTTTTTCCTTTTTTCTTTCATTTTTGGCTTGATTTTGATGACTCCACCATGATTTATGTGGAAGGCCTTTTCCTCACAACAATGATTTGCATGCATGGAAAATATTTACTCTGTCTATTTCGATAAATTTCATTTATCATTAATGGTATATCTTGATGGAACCATAAAGCCTTCTTGCTTTAAAATATTTTTCATGGAGAAAAACACATCCTTTTTAAGTGATATGGTTCATCTTTTCAAGGAAATAACTAATTTGAGTTTAACTCAATGAATCCCTCACATCCCTCCACTTTATAAAAATCCTTTGATTGATAGTCGTTGGGAAATATTTTTGGAGTCAACATTATGAAAGTATTATATCCATTAACATAAGTCATTATTAGCATCCCACCTCATGCACTCAGGTACATTATAATCTAAAATCTCACAAATATGCTTATCAAAAGGGTGATTAAAAGAGGAAGCGTGGGAGATATACTATAAGGGCTATGGACGCTCGATGGCAGTGGGGCTATGCTTGTATGACATAAAATACAGCTTCGGCAAGGTATTGTTCAGGATTGCTGGCAGCGAAGAAATGTTAGAGACCATTCATAACAATGGATATATGCTTTATCAAAAAAACTCTTATTTGTACCTTACTCTATTTCTCATACGAGGTAATTCTAAAATATTGATTTTCCAAAATTTGGATTCATGCCTTTTACTCAAGTCTACTTTGAGTACTTACCTTTTCAAGCTCACATTTCTTACTCTATTTATGTGAGACCCATGGAAATG
The DNA here is from genome assembly GCA_000404065.3 of Pinus taeda. Classification (NCBI taxonomy): domain Eukaryota; kingdom Viridiplantae; phylum Streptophyta; class Pinopsida; order Pinales; family Pinaceae; genus Pinus; species Pinus taeda. The sequence goes on from APFE030428408.1 coordinate 46,442, forward strand.
TTTTACTATTTGAGGGTTTAATGCACTCTATTCTATTTAACCTCTAGTTAAACTAAAGTTCGTTATCTTTAACTAGAGATAACTGGTTCTTCTCAATGTGTCGCTAATGTTGTAGTGAAAAATCAACACCCCCATTTTTTACTTATTTATTTCAAATAATGGGGACCCTTTCCATAAATGTTTGGCTAAATCACCTTTTTAATATTTTCTTTTGGTTAAGTATCCTACAATTTTGCCATTTTTTCGTTTTCATCGAATTTCTATTTTAATTGCTTCATTAAGTTCAATTTTTCGCTATCTTTCCATTGATACTTATTTCATCTCTATGGTTACATGGTTCACAAATGGTGCTCATCCGAAGTTCGATATTTTTTACCATCTAGGTTAAAAAAGTGTACAAATGTATATTATTTTAATTTTTATAAATAAATTAGTAATTAATTGTAAATATTAATTCCTAGTTAATTTTTACTATTTTTTCCATTTTTTACTCATGGTCGTACAAAATCATCCAGCCAAGTTGTAGAAGAATTAAAATTATGCGTTTTCTGGATCTTGGTAAGTGATTCCAATTCCTAATGTTAAAAGAAACTATGAGACCCGAAATCTCAATGTTGCAAAGTGGTTGTAGTTCATATTGTAGGATTTTTAATTACCAAAGTGACTGTAGTTTATAATGGATGAGTCCCACTCCAAGTGGTCCCCACTTCACCTCACTTTCTCTCTTCAGTAACAATCCCGTTATAAAAGGACACGATAAAATTCTCCCGATATTTCAGAAACTTATGATATAAAATTTTCCCGATATTTGAAAAAGTTCTGATATTCCAAAATCTCCTGATATAAATAAAATGTTCCGCTATACAATATGTTAGAACATCGAGGGCCTTTTAATATCAACATCAACAAATTTTGTTGGTGTCAAAATATTACATATAAGGAAACCTGATATCTGATATAAGGAACTCCACTTCACTAACCCTCCTCCTCCTTACTCCTTTTGATCCATTCATATATGGATCCAAAGCCACTTCATATTTCTTATTCAATCCATGGAATGGATCTAAAACCACTTGTCAAAATTTTAAATGGTTTTTTAAATTATAGTTATATTATATCTAAATTATTATTTTAATATAATATATTATTTTTAATTATAATTTATTTTAATGTATTTAATTAGTTTGTAGTCAATTTAACATTTTAAATGATTATTAAATTAAATAATAACAATTAATTTATTTAGGATTATATTTTAAATAGAATTTTCCTATTTTTGGCCTAGGCAACAAATTTTCCAGAATTCTAGCAATTTTGACACTTCAACTTTGGAGGTTCGTACGTTGAGTTTTTCTTGGTCAAATGAATCCCACGATGGCTCGTTTGATAGATAAAATCATGGATAATATGTATGAAGTGGTTATATGATGAGATTCGGTGACTAATTAAGTATAGGATTTAGTAGAAGAGCAAGCTTTCAATTTGTAAACAAAATCAATTTTCTGAGTTTAGTTTTCTGCTGAGTGCAAATATATTTGACTATACTCTCTTTGAACAATAATATATTTACAAGGATTAGTGGAAAGCTCAGAGTTCCTTTTATTTATTTAATTATGAGTTTTGATTGGAGAATTTATGTTTTCCAGATTTGGTATTTTTTTATTTTAATTTAATTTTGATTGGATTTTGGGAGGAGAATTGTTGAGGATATGAGGAAGAGAATATTTAAACCAATGAAATTGCTCTAGCAAGAGAAGAAAACGAACTTTGACCAATGAAATTGTTGGAACAAATTTATTCTTCAACAACTGTCCTATTTGGAATAGATTTTTGTAATTATAAATAGTAGTTTATAGAATAGAATAAGGGCTTCTCTTCTTTGCAATTATAGAATTTTTAAAAGCACCATAGTAATATGGATTTAGAGCTGTAGGTGAGAGGTTAGTAAATTCTCAGATTTGTGGCATAATTTTGGGAATTTTCTTTTGCATTTTGGACTGTATTCAGGGAGTTCAGTTTGCATTAATGTAGCTCGATTTTTTGGCAGCAAAGTCAAAGTATTGTAAAGGATTATTGGAGATAAGAGCTAGAGAAACAATTTCAATAAATTGGTATTTAAAATACTATTTTTTTATACTGATTTTATTTTATAATGACATAAATGTGTCATTTTCAATCATGTTTGTGCAGTATTATCTATGCGAGTAATTTGCTTCAATTATCTACTATTATTTATCTATGCTCTTATGTGCTGAACTCTGATTTCTGAGTAACTATTTCCTCATAAAACACCCTTTTAATTATGACTTAATAAACAATAATATTTTTTTGAAGTATTTCCTTATATTATTGTTTAATCATTCGAGTTACTGAATTAATAATCATCATCATTTTATGAACTACTTCCTTAAATGTTGTTGATTAATTATTCACCATTAATAAATATCTAAAGATGATATGTTTTGGTATTCATAATCAGTTAATTGAACTACTTTGTTAGCTTAATATTCATTCTAATCCCGACATATTTATTCCCAATCATTTAATTACTTTTCTCTTGGTTGTGTTACATCTAAATCTTCCTAATCGAGATAGGCTTAGGGTTTCTTTTGTTTTTCTTGAATTTTAGGATTAATTTGCATTTAATATTAATTATTACATTTCTAGAAGTCCCCTTATCAAAGAGGCAAACTTTAGTTGTGGCTTGGTTGAGCCCTAGATCAGCTTAAGAATTACTTTCTTGTATGATTAGCAAGAATAATCGATCTGGTGTCTCTTCTCTATTGGTAGTTGAAAGTCATATTTTAAGCCAATAGAGATAGAGAGAAGGTAAATGGACCTAGTTTAACTAGTTGGAACCACCATTTCAAATGGAAAAAGAGTTGCTCTAAGGTCTCGACCGGGTGGTCTCCCTTATAATGTTGAGGCAAACATTTCAAGCCTACAACATGACACTAGACAATTTTTCAAGAGACCCTCCTTTTAGCAAGATAATGTATTTCCAAGGTCAATCAAGTCAAATCAGAATATTTGCTCTTTTAAAAAATTGATCTCCTGCAATTTGGATCTTCCTTGTAGTTTTAGAAACCCTAGTTTTTGCATGTGTGAGAGAGATAGAGCCAAAAAACAAAATTTCCTTTTTTTTATTGGATTTTCCTTGCCTTCTAGACCCTCACGCTTCCTTTCTTTTTTCTCCTAGCTTCAGATGAAACTTATTACATGAGAGAGATTGAATTAGTGACTAACGAGGTTGAATTTTCTTGTATTTATAACCTTTCCTAGGGGTCAAGTTCCCTCCTTTAGGCTGAATTGTAGCTTCCAAGGCCGACTTGTAGGTTGGAGGTTTCCAAGACTTTCTACACTCAAAATAAATTCCTTTACAAGGTACATTTTTCCTGGAAGGGTCTTATAATGATGATGTTGAATCTCTTGAGTCATGACAATAAATCCTATGACCTAAAAAACCATAGAAGCATGAAGAACATGATTTTACCTAGAAGACCATCAATAAGAAGCACGCAACCCATGCTTTAAATAATATTTATTCTTTCATATTTTTTTTGTTACAGAATATGTACATATTGAAATGAGTACAATAATAATTATGAAAGCTGAAACTAGTTACATTTGCAACACTGCAAAATTTATATAGTTTCTTTGATCTCTACAAAGAATTTCTAGGGGCATATTATAGCTTATTTTTAAAGGCAATTATTTGGCTCAAATGCAATTGTCACATAATTTCATCTCATTTCCTATTTTATGAGATATTATTGATTGAAGCCTTAATGTTCTTAAAATAATACAACCATGTGTACTTTGAATTTTCTCTCTCCAACGCTGAAAATAGAGAAAGCATCTTATAACAATTTAAAGATATCTTTGATACCTTAAATGGGTCTTGAATAGAATTTGATTGCATCAAAGATAACCAAAGGTAAAAAAAATTGTAGCTAGATGTGCATCGCTAGAAAAATAGTATTTTACTTACATTCCCCACATAGTTATGGGTCATCCAAAAATCTCTTCCACATAATATTACTCTCAAACAAGGATACTCTATTGTTACAACATCAATCTCTAAGTACACCTTTTTATCCCAAAGAAGATACAAATATAATGCACTTTCCATGGCCCTACAATTCTTGCTCTAAAATCATATCTCATTTTTATTTTATCCTATCCTTATCATTATATTTAATTGATATTTTGTATCCTTCTGTCAAAAAAAGTAGGTAAAAATAATTCCTAGTTTTTCTTGAAAATGTGTGTTGTAGCTGGAAAATATTTTTCACTACATTATTTATTTCATCTATTTGTTCCTTTATGAAATATTATTTTAATGTTGCAATGTATTTAGAATATTTTTCTAGAGAGTTTACAAGTATATTAGGTGGGTGACTGAGTGTCTCAATAGCTGAAAATATGTCCATAGGATGGTGAGTTTCAAATTTTAAAATCAGTTTGACATTAGGCCTTGAATATGTTCCTAGACAGTCTTTGTGTTACACTTGTTCTTCTCAAATGTATGGTTGGTTCCTAGTCAACATATTGTATTTTATCACAATCTTATAATTGAAGGAAGGAGCATTGACAATTTTTTTGAGAACCCACATTCAATGATGTCTATATTTATCATAATTCATTAACATGTTGGGATTGATTATAGTGCTAGATTGAGTGGTTAGTTTTCCCATTCCATTATGTATTCACACAATAATGCTATTGTGCTCTGGGAGTTTACATGCCTTCCATTGGTAGTTATCGTTGAATTCAATGTCTTTATGTCATATTTTTTTATGTTTGAGTATCTTCTACTTCAATAGTTACATTATTTTGATCTCACCACTTTGTGTGGTGTTTTAGTAGCCTGATAAGGAATAAAATTCCTAGATTATATTTGGAGCATTATATATTATTATATTTCTAATTAAGATTTCATTAGGAAAATGGTGTGAGAGTTAGGTAGCATTGTAGACTCCTAGTATCAATGGATATTTGAGATTTTAATGGCTATGATTGATATGTTTCCTCAACCAATTCATTTTTTATCTCATAAATAATATTTTGTCATATGGAGAGTCCCTCTCAACTTTTTGATGTAGTTTGATTTTGTAAAAGCTATTTAAGTTTGCCACATTGTTCAATAAAAATAGTTAGAGATTAGTAATTTCACACAATTCTATTTGAGTTTTTTTACACTTATCAAAACTTCTTTCAATTGGTTTAGAGAATTCATCTAATCCTATAGGGATTTGTTTTTTAGGTCTTTGATTCTCCAGTTTCATCAAAACATCTACCACTTTCTACCTTATCAACATCGACAACATCGACAAATCGACTAGAAAAACTTGTTCTATCTACCTTTACAATATTGGAGGTAAATGCTTGTATGGTTGGGAAAAAGGATAGTGATTCTAATAGCTATAATTTTCATATGTATTTTTATAACTAGTAATTATAATTACAAGATCATCATTCTACATCCATTTGATGAATCATATTTGGTTTCGTAGTCTTAGGGGTTAGTTGAGATTTTTATGGGAATAGTTTAGGTATATCTTCAACCTATTCCATGTTTTTTATAAAAATAATAATTTGTTGAATATAGAGAGTTCTTCTCTCCTTAATTTTTTGATGATGTTTTCCCATTTTCAATCTACTTAAGCTTCACATTTTCTCAATAAACAATAATTAGAATGCTTATACTTTCTTATTTTGTATGGACTTAGCTCATGAGTGGGATTTCTCACTTCATTGGGAAACACACACACCAATAGGATGAGAGAGTACTATTTAATTGGAATTTTTGAGGGAGAGATAAACAAATTGAATATAAACAAATATAGAATGATTTAGTTGTTCATTAACCCTAGAAGCAACCAATCGCCTCATTTTAGAAAGATACATTTTTGCTGAATAATTCACATTATTGGCATGGAGAATCAATTGATATATTGATGGTTTATATTATTTGATAAAATCCCTTGTAGTAATGTCGAGGTTCTCTCATTTTGTTTCTGGAAATTATGGATCAAGTTCATTTTAGTCGTCCATGTGAATTATTGTGACATTTGAGAATTCTAAGCGATTGGTCTTAGATATACTTAGGATTTATAAATTTATAATTGTAACAAATTGAGAGGGTTTCCTTCTCCTCGGGAATTTCTAAACACCCTCCCTAAACTATCTTAGCTAAAATACAATATTTAGGCTATTGGTGCTATGATATTATCCTTGACACATAATGTAGTTCAACATAGCACATTTATGTCAACATTCCATCAAGTGCCATCATTTAATGATGTTATAACCCTAGGGATAGGTACTTTATGTTATGTTGGCCTTTTCATGTTCCAATATAGTTGTTCTATGTCAATTCTCTCATTTTGGGCATACTTGTCATGGCTGAAAAGGGGATCTTATTCAAGAAAATTTCTTGAACGTTGTTAGTGTGTTGAGGGTTTTCTTCAATGAGTAAGAAAGCCCCCCTTTTTTAAATTAGGTGATATGTTAAAAATAGATAATAGTTAGCTGCAGGATAAGCACAAGAGCATTGTAATATAAAAATAAAGCAATAGAACTTGCATGCATTTAAACTACAAATTAAACCTCAATAATGCTACCCAATCTCAATAAGATGGAGGGAAACAACAATAATGATATATCTCTGTTGAAAATCATAAAAATTAGTAACAACACATGGGGAAATGGTTCGATCCAAATCGACTTGAAGACTCTCCTTGGCATCAATATTTTTGCGTCTTGAAAGTCCTCTAAAAATGGTGAATGGAGAAGTGTTTTTTATTTGAGGAAGGAACATAAACAAGCATGGTGGTGATGAGTGGCAAAATATGGAGAGTGTAAGATAAATGATCCCCAATCGTAGTGATGTAGTATAAATGATGCACTTCTTCTTTGTTCAAGTGCTACCCAGTGTGTTAGAAAATTATATATTACAGAGCAATGGAACACATAAAATATTGTGGAAACACAAAAATGAAAACACATAAAATAATAGGGGCACAAATATAAGTGGTTCACTCAATTTGAGCTACGTCCATGGAGAAAAGACCAATCATTCCTTTTATATTATCTAGCAAAATGAAGAGATACATCCTATAGCAGATCTGCCGTAGTTTCCTCTTCACTCTCACACAATGTCCTCTCTCTTTCTTATTTAGAATAATAATACACAACATCAATAGAATTCCATCATATAAATCGAGGGCTACCTTATAAGGAAAAAACCCTAAATTAACATAACTTCTGTTAGTGTCAGTTATTTTTTCCTTCCACCAGTTATCAAATGTTCTCTTTTAGAATGTCCATTAGGGTTTAAGGTCAACTTTTTCTCATTTCACTAGGTCTTCCATTCAAAAACTTTGGTCACTAGTTAGTGTGTCTAGGGTTATTTCCACTCTCTCAATAATTTCACATGTCGGTCACTTTCATCACTCAACAAAGTGTATCATTATTAAGAATCATCATCATCTCAGTCATTTTGTTGGTTCTGATTTCATAGAGACAGCCCTCTATGGTTTGGTAGCGTCAGCTACTTGATCCAAAATGGATCCTAAAAACCCTCTAAGTCTTCAAAAGTAAAAAACTATCACAAAGGAAAAACTTCACAAAATGCAGATTACACTATTGGGAGAAAAAAAGATGAAGAAACAGTGGAAAACAGGCCTATCGGAGGTCAAAGGAATGACGCACAGTAGACGTCGGATCTGGCCGATCAACGATCTAGATCCGATTGACATATCGCAATCACTGGTGGCAAGTGGAAGCTATTAGAGAACACCATATGAAAGTTGTGATAGTGATCAACTCGGGTCAATGAGGACCATCAATCAGGCACGCAGATTGATGGCCCAAGTTAACTCACGATATCGCAGTGGCAACATACAAAGGAGCGCTTACCAACGGCCCGGGGACTATGTGATATGCGATTACGATCAATTGCATCGCAATATCGTGTTGGAGCATTACAAAGGAGTGGGGTTGATCCAAACGCGACTTACGATAGTTGGACTCGATGGGGTTATGGATCAAATTTGATATATTTTGAGATTCGAAAAAGGCATTTTTCTTTGTATTTTGCATTTTTGTTAAATAAATGAAATACAAAGGAAATGTGCCCCATGTGATGAAGTTGGACCCGAAAGGGCTATAAATGCAACTATATAATATTTGAAGTCCGCCATAAAGCCACTTTGCAGGATTTTCAATGTTTTAATGTATTTTACAATTATAAAGGAGACCACAGCATAGGGGCACTTGCGACTTGTGATAGAGATCAAAGGCGGACCAGATAGGAATATAGGGCAGAATTAATGATATTTGAAGTCTGAGAAACGACCGTTTGGCGGAATTTTCCCATGTTTTAGTGTATTTCTCTGTGTAAACATAGAATGCTTTTTTTGGGGATTTCAATGGCCCGATGGTCCCTTCCGTTGCAAAACAGTTGGCCACCTTCCCTGGAAGACGTTATGCCATGATTAGTTAATGCTCAGAGGGGATTTTAGCAGACAGAGGTCGGGAGCCAGAGAGCCCAGAAGAGAAAAGGAACAGACAACCCCGATTGAATTAAAAGCCACAGAATGATAGAGACAGAGGCAAGCAATGTTGAGACAGAGAGAAAAAAAAGACAGAGACCGAAGAAGAGTGTTAGTGTACTTAGAGAGATTTTAGGGATTCAAGTAAACTCGTGTTGTTTTGTATCTCTTGTGTTGGGACTCAAATTGAGCTCATTTTAGTAAAACTCTGCTCTTGAAGACATAATAGAGGGGTCACCACTAAAGGGTAGCCTAGGAGTTTTGGGCAAACTCCTTGATTATTTTGCTGTGTTATGTGTGTGTGTCTATTATGCTTCTTAAACTGCTCATTTTATATATTATTCACAATCTTATCAATTTGTTGCACTAAGTCATATAGGCAAATGCATGCACATGAGCCTGTAATACCTTAATAATAATCTAAGATCTCATTTTCAGGTCAAGTGGTATCAGAGCTTTTGGTTTTTAGTTTGTTAAGGTTAGATAAGCTTGTGCTGGAATTTTTGTGAATGCTAACTAGGTCAAAGCTCAAATTGGGAAAAGGAGAACTTGTTGAGGCTAATCTAGAGATTGGGAGAGTCTATTCTCTGAGGAGAATGGTAGAAGAAACTCCATGGGAATTAGAAGCCCAATTCATGGAAAGTTTTATGGCCATGCGAGCCATGGTGGAAGAGATGTATCAGGAGTTTAAGAAAGGTCAAGGTGAAAGCACTTCAACACCTCAACCAGATAAAGAAATAGAGGAACCTCTTCTAGTTGCCCAGCTAGAAGGCAAAGGAAAAGAAGAGAGGCCTTCTCCACCATCTACTCCATCATCACCTTCATCCTCCTCATCACCTTCTCCACATAAAACTAGCCATAATAAGAAAAAGAAGAAGACTTCTATGATTAAATTAGATGCAAAGTTTGATTTGCCAATTTATGATGGAGAATTAAATGTAAAAAAGCAAGATAAATGGATTAGACAAATTGATGTATATTGTAGGGTGTAGAACATTAATTCAGAAAGGAGAAAGATTCAGATGGCTAGCCTTCTCCTTAGAGGAATTGCCCTCGTATGGTGGGAAGGCAAGACACAAGATGATTTGAAGAAGCATGGTAAAATTCTTTCTACCTCGAGTGAATTTGTTTCTGCCATTAAAAAACAATTCTATCCACTAGCTTATATGAAACATGCAATGATGAGTTGGCAAACTCTTTGCCAATTAAAGGGGCAAAGTGTACAAAGTTATAGCCATGAATTTAGAAAAAGAGATTTAACTCTAGGCATTTCTCTAAACTCACCTGAAACTTTGTTGAAGTATATAGGTGGTCTGCATAGCTATTTGAAGCACACCATTCTCATGTTTAATCCAACTAGGCTAGATGATGTATCAGTTTAGGCTACACATCTAGAGGCTTGAGGTAAGAATGTGAATCCAGAAATTGGGGGATCATCAAAACCCTCTGTAAGAAAGAACAAGGAAAAGAAGAAGCAGAAATGGAAGGAGAGGAAGGCAAACGTTTTACAGAAAGACAAACCTTCATGCACTCACTGCAAGAAGGATGGACATGATGATGCACACTACTGGTCTTTGCATCCGGAGCTGAAACCCAAGAAGTTCGATGGTAAGAAGAAGAAGATTGATGCTGATGTTCAGAAAGATTTGGGGTTAGACTTAGGTGATGAAGCAATAGTGACAGCCTCAGGTATAAAAGGTAAAAATTCTGAAGCATCTACAAGTAATTCTACACAATCTATTGATAACGAAGAAAATGAGAGGAAAAGGCATGAGCTTTTTCATATTAGAGTTATTTCCAAGCATCAAAAGATTGATACCTTATTTAATAGTGGATCACAAGTAAACTTGATTTTTGAAGCAATTGTAAAGAAGTTGGGATTACTAACCACACCTCACAAGAAGCCATATCCATTAGGTTGGGTATGTGATAAAGCAAAGCTACAAGTGACAAGACAATGTAAACTTAGGTTTGCTATTGGGTCGACGTTTGTAGATGAGGTTGAGTTAGATATAGTTCCCTTGGATATATGTCATATTGTTTTAGGAAGTCCTTACTTATATGATAGAAAAGCCATTTTCTATAGAGCTGAAAATAAGTATCAGCTCACTAAAGATGGAGTAGAATATATTGTAAGAGCTCATAAACTCAAAAATAACTACTCTCTCATAAACTCAGGGCAGATGAAAAGAATTGTAA
>APFE030428408.1:57992-152603 GCA_000404065.3 Pinus taeda
TGGACTTGCGTAGTGGCTATCACTAGGTTAGAGTTGCAGAACAAGATGTATGGAAGACTGCTTTCAAAACAAAGCAAGGGTTGTATGAATGGCTGGTTATGCCTTTTGGCTTAACTAATGCTCCTGCCACTTTCATGAGAGTTATGAATGATGTACTTAGACCTTTTATTTATGATTTTGTAATCGTATATTTAGATGAAATTCCTATTTTCAGTAAAACATGGGAAGAACATTTGAAGCATGTAAAGCAGACTTTAGATGTTTTGAAAAGAGAAAATATCTATGTAAAGTTATCAAACTGTGAATTTGGAAAAACATCTTTAAATTATTTGGGTCATATTGTAGGGGGTGGTGAATTGAAGATAAATCTCTCTAAGGTTGAATTCATTGTGAACTGGCCTAAATCCAAATCTGCTAGAGAAGTTAGGAGCTTCCTAGGAGCAACACAATATTGGAGAAAGTTTATTGCTAACTTTTCCTTGATTGCAGTTCCCTTACATGCTTTAATAGGATTAAACAATGTGTTTCAGTGGGGAGGCAAACAACAGAAAGCCTTCGACACCTTGAAAGAAAAGATTAGTATAACACCAGTACTAGCACTGCCAGATCTTCACCAACCATTTGAGATTGAAATAGATGCCAGTGACTATGCCATGGGAGCAGTGTTGATGCAACACGGTAAAACCATATGCTATTGTTCTGAGACATTTAATTATGTTATAGTTAATCATCCCACATATTATAAAGAATTCTATGCATTAGTGCAGAGTGTGAAAAAGTGGAAACCTTACCTAATGGGAAAAGAAACAATTATTCATACAGATCATCAACCACTTCAATATTTGCACTCACAAAATAAATTGTAGCAATCAAGACATTATAGGTGGATGGGTTTTCTACGATAGTTTCATCTTGTCATCACATATAAGAAGGGCATACACAATAAGGTTTCAAATATGTTGTCCAAACCAATCATAAATGCATCTACTATACTTAAGCATAACTCAGTAATGCATGAAAGCTACATTGAACAATAAGCTCAAGATACAAATTTTAAAGATGTATATGCAACTTTAAGTCATGGAAAACAAGTAGAATAATTGGATTATTATGTTAAGGACCAACTCTTGTATCATTTGGGAAAGTTATGCATTCCACAAACTGAAAGAGTTAACATAATATAGGAATCACATACTTCTCTTATATCAGGTCACTTTGGTGTAAGTAAAACAGTTGCACAGCTGCAAAGATTCTGCTATTGGCCAAGAATGTATGAAACAGTTTCTATATATATAAAAGGATGTATCATGTGTGCTTAAAGCAAGCCCAACAATAGAAAATAGGATTTTACACTCCACTTCCAGTTCCTTCTCATCCTTGGGAAAGTGTTTTCATGAAATTTGTTGGGGGACTACCAAAATCTAGAAAAGGTCATGACTATTTATATGTTATTTTGGATAGGTTCAAAAAGATGTGTATTTTGGTACCTTGTAACAAATAGATTATAGATGAACAAACAACAAACTTGTTCTTTTAGAATGTATGGGTTCATTATGGGTTACCCACTTCCATTGTATCTGATCGAGATTCCCGATTTGTTGGGAAGTTTCGGTCAAGTTTGTGGGAATTAACGAACACCAAATTGAAGAAGAGCACAACATTTCATCCACAAAAAAGATGGCCAAACAGGGGTGGTCAATAGGATAGTGATCCAGTTGCTTAGGGGCTATTGCAGTAAGCATCCCAAGCTTTGAGATGAACATTTGTGTTATGTGCAACATGCTTACAACCGTGCCAAGCACTCTTCTACACAATGATCTCCTTTTGAGACTTGTTTTCGTTTTAGATCAAAGTCTCCCTTGGATTTTGTCTTTGGAAAAGACACAACAGTTTATGGACACAGTGATGTGGACAAAGAAACCAAGTTCATTGAATAGATCTAATAAATTCACCACGCAGTACAGGAACAGATGGAAAGAAGCTAGGCCAAGTATAAGGCAAGGCATGACAAGGATCAAATTGACCATAGCTTCCAAGTTGGTGATCAAGCCTGGCAGTACAAAGACAAAATGCAAGGTGAAGGTAAGAAGCTAAAGCCAATAAGGTATGGACCTTTCAAGATACTTGAGAAAATTGGTGAAAACACTTTTCGCCTTGATTTTCTAGTTTACATGCACATCTATTTAGTAGTTAATATAGAAAACCTGAGACTGTTTGAACCTTCATTTATTGAAGATCCTGAAGAGCAAGGTCAATTTCCTTATATTGATGATCTGTTGCCTAAATATCTCAATGAGTTGCAGGAAGATACAGTTATGGAGAGGAAGGTGAGAACTATGCGCAGAGGTGATGTTGAGTACCTCAGAATTAGACTCAAAGGTTCAAAACCAAGCAGTGCATGATGGATAGAAATTGGACAAGTGAGGAAGTTGTATTCTCACTTAATTGATGCTTAAAAACCAACTTTTGGTGGTACAAAAGCTTTGTCAGTGGGAAGGCGTGATCCAAAATGGATCCTAAAAATCGTCTAAGTCTTCAAAAGTCAAAAAACTATCGTAAAGGAAAACCTTCACAAAAGGCAGATTACACTGTCGGGAGCAAAAAACATGAAGAAACAGTGGAAAATAGGCCTATCAGAGGTCAAACGAACGATGTACAGGAGCTGCCGGATCTGGCTGTTCAACAGTCTAGATCCGATTGGCATATCAAAATCGGTGGTGGCAAGCAGAGGCTATCAGAGCACACCATATGAAAGTTGCAATAGCGATCGGTGCGGGTCAACAAGGACCGTTGATCAAGCGCGTATCGACGACCCAACTTAAATCATGATATCGCATTGACAACATACAAAGGAGCACTTACCGATTGCCTGGGGGCTATATGATATGTGATTGTGATCAATCACATCACAATATCACATTGAAGCATTACAAAGGAGCGGGGCCGATCCAAACGCGACTTGCGATAGCTGGACCCGATGGGGTTATGGATCAAATTTGATATATTTTGTGATTCGAAAAAAAGCATTTTTCTTTGTATTTGGCATTTTCGTTAAATAAACAAAATACAAAGGAAATCGCCTGATGCGATGAAGCCGGACCCGAAGGGTTATAATGAAGTTGTATAATATTTGAAGTCTGCCATAAAGCCATTTTGCGGGATTTTCAGTGTTTTACTATATTTTACCAATACAAAGGAAACCATGGCACAGGGGCACTTGCGACTTGCGATATCGATCAAAGGTGGATCCAATAGGAGTATAGGCTAGAATTAATGATATTTGAGGTCCAATAAATAGTTGTTTAGTGGATTTTCCCCGTGTTTAGTGTATTTCTCTGTGTAAATAGAGAACACTATTTTTGGGGATTTCAAGGGCCCAATGGTCCCTTCTGTTGCAGAATAGGTGATAACCTTCCCTAGAAGACATTATGCCATGATTGGTTAATGTTCAGAGAGGATTTTAGAGGATAGAGGCTAGGTTCCAGAGAGCCCAGAAGAGGAAACGAACAGACAACGCCAATTGGCTTAAAAGCCATAGAATGATAGAGACAAAGGCAAGCAGTGCCAAGACAAAGAGAAAACAGAGACAGAGAGCGAAGAAGAGACTCAGTGTACTCAGAGAGACTTGAGGGATTTAAGTAAACTCTTGTTGTTTTGTATCTGTTGTGTTGAGACTCAATTTGAGCTCATTTTTGTAAAACTCGTCTCTTCAAGACATAATAGAGGGGTCACCACTGAAGGCTAGACCAGGAGACTTAGCGTAGGACTTTTGGGTGAACTCCTTGATTATTTTGTTGTGTTATGTGTGTGTGTCTATTATGCTTCTTAAACTGCTCATTGTCTATATTATTCACAATCTTATCAATCCGTTGAACTAAGTAATATAGGCAAATCCATGCACATGAGTCTATAATACCTTAATAATAATCTAAGATCTCATTTTTAGATCACTACCAAAATAAAATCTTAGTCTGTGGTTACCTCCATCAATTCTCCTCAGCCTAGGACATTGTGGGGGATAAAATTTTGGTGCTGTTGCCGGGGAAATGAATATTATATCATTCATGCGGTTAGTTCTATTAGTGCTTTCAAGACTGGTTCTGTGGGTGATAGATTCCAGTATCCAAAGGAAGGATTATTTAATAAAACACATCAAGTTCAAGGCATAAGAAATTTGGATACTAAAAGATACATGAGGTCAAATCCTAACCCAAATCCACCTACTATTGTTGATGATCAAGAGAAGTTACTTAATAAACTCAAAACTCCTCTTCCTGAAAGTGAACCTAGAAAATTGGTAAAATCTATATCTCTACCTGATCAATTATTGACTATTGAACATATTTATTTTGATATTCAGTTTCATCAATCTTTGTTTTGATCTAATTCTGGGTCTTCCTTTTCGTAAGTGGTTTTTGATCCTATTAAGTTGGATTCCTACCTCCCTTCTGCTAAATATCTCTTTTCCAAAAATGATCACGAGTTGTGGTTTAATTTTGATAAAATTCAAAGCTTAGCAGACCAACTTCAAATCACTACTGAGAAAGATTACATTCAATATCATCTTGAAAACCTGGCTACTACTTCATCTCCAAACATATCGACTACATCATCTTCCATTGTTAGTTTACCACTATCTCTGCTAGTGTCATCATCTCCATCAACAAAGCCTATTGTAATACCTACACAACCTATTGTAGTACATCTACTACCTCCTTCAGTAGTCATAGAACAATTTTCTCCTTTACTATTATCTGGTCAACTTGCTGCCCTACCTTAGAACTATGGGCAAAGACTCCGTCTTTTTGATGGAACATCAGATATCACAACTCAGAAACACGTTGGGAACTGATAGATTTTATTGACCTTGAAGGGGTTGATGAGGAGGACGCAAAGATGAGAATCATAGCCCATAGTTTTTCCAGAGATGTGAAGAAATGGTTTCACAGTTTGGAAACCAATTTCATTAATAGTTCCCAGCGGTTGATAGAGTTATTCTTGGCCCAGTGGTAGGAGAAGAAAAATCCATTACATATTTTAGCCGAGTACAATGCTATGAAAATAAACCTAAATGAGATAGTACAGGAGTTTACAACATGGTTCAATCTGGTTTTTAATTCCATTACTAATGACATTAAACCTCCCCTTGGTTTAGCCCTCCTCTACTATCCTGATGCCAAGACATGACATATCAGCTTAGGGAGAGAGATCGTGCAACTTTGGAAGAAATTAAGCACAATGCTGTAAGTGTGGAAGCTAATTTGCTTATCAAAAATTCCAAAATAAAATCAAAGAAACCTGAGAAGAAAGTAACTATTAAGGAGGAGCCATATTCTTCTTCTGAGGGAAATCTTGACACTTTGATTAAAACAATGGAAATGATGATGGAAATAATTACTATTTCTAATAGACAAGTGGAGCCTTTGGTAAGGAATCTAAACTACAAGGGTAAACAACAATCACAGTTCCAAAATAAGTAGAAAGAACAAAAAAATTAGGATCCTCAAGGACAAATCAGAAAACCATTTCAGAAACACTACACACAAGGCTCGAAATATGATGAAGAAGAAATTTCTGAGGCTAATCATTTATTTGAGGAAGATGAATCTCCTACCTTTTTGACTGAGGAAGATCAATTTTTTCAAGAACCAATAACACCAAGTGATCAACAACTTGTCCTTGCCAATGATGATTCATGGGAAATGTAGACCAGAGAGTATCAAAGGGGATATCAGAATTCCCTCAATCATTTGCAAAAACAATACAATTTGAGGAGCATAAATGTCCCTATCAAATTACATTAGAAAAGGCAGAATGTTCAGAAAGATACACCGGATAAAGAAGCAACTCCTGCACATCAAAAGAGAGGAAAAGAAATTTTCATTTTGATTCATGATAAAATAATGAAGCTTCTACTAGCAATGTGAGGAAGGACAAGGAGGTTTAAATTGAAAGTTAGAAAAAAGAATCTCAAGCCAAATGACAACGTGAAAGGAAATACACTACAACAAAAGATGTAGACAAACAATCCAATCTGTTTAGCTTAGAGAATGAAATTTATGAATTGAAGGTTTCAATTCCTCTAACTAAACTAGTTAATAATGAAAAGTACAAATTCCATATTGCTAAGATTTTGAAAGTAGATAAAATGTCAAATACTGTCAATGCTGCCAATGATGAGCCTGCAATTTTATTTTAGTCCAGCTGTAGAGGTAAGTCCTGAGGATAATGAAGTTCCCCCTTTCCATCTTAGTTTGAAATTCCATGAGTTTATACTCTATAATTCTATGTTAGATTCCAATACCTCACATAACCTAATCCCAAAAGTTTTTATGGACAAAATGGGATTAGATATTACTTGACCTTACCATGACTTGTATTCTTTTGATTCGGGGAGAGTCAAATGCCTTGGCCTTATCAAAGATCTAGTAGTGTCCCTTAACCAAATCCTAGCTAAAAATGTATTATTTGATGTAGTGGTCGCTAATATACCTCCTCAGTTTGGCATGTTTCTTTCATGGTCTTCAGGGACAAAGCTGAAAGGACCTTGCAACTTGATTTTTCATATGCTACTATATTGGTATTTGGGAAGCTCAAAAAGCTATACCCAGAGAAGAAGATGAAATTCGTGATTAGTAGCAAAGAAAGACCAAATAGTCACCCTATCCATGCTGTACATACTGATCTAGAGTCTTTCATTTTGTATAGTGATTTGAATCCAATTGATGATGATAGTAAAATTGTTCAGATTTAAGAAGTTTTGGATGTCATAAGTAGTGTATAGGAATATTTGATTGTAGAAAAATAGGAAAATGATACTGAAAGTTTGTAGTTGGAAATTTAATTTGAAGAGATTGTTGAATCAATGCCAGAAACTCAGATTGTTGAGAGAGTAAGTCATCCTCCAAAAAACCAGAAAGAATAGTCTTCTAAAATTTTGTTTCCCGATGAAGAAGAAGGTCTTTGGACCATGGAATTTGATAGTGCATTGGGGAGGGAAGGAGCTGGAATCGGCATGTGGATTCACGGGCCCTTACATTAGTCATGTAAAACTCCTTGAAATGTATGATTAAGTTCTTATAAATTGGCCTTTGATTGCTTGAATAATGAAGCAAATTATGAAGCATTGATTGTTGGCCTTAAAATTCTGAAAAAATTGGGAGAAAAAAGAGTTTCAGTTTATGGTGGCTCTGAGTTAATACTTAAACAGGTAGAAGGGGAGTACCAGGCCAAGCATCGAAGGATGCGAGCTTATAGAAATTTTTTCCTTGACATTCTTAAGAATTTTTTAGAGTATACTTTGACTTTGATTCATAGAACTCAGAATATGATGGTTGATTCTCTTGCTACTCCAACAAGTATGGTTAAGATTCCTACCCATTCCGCTAAGAAGTCTTCAATTCATGCCAAACACTGCCCACCTATTCCTGACAATCTGAGATATTGGCAGGTGTTTTGGGACGACAAACAAGTTAATAACTTTTTGCAGATGGAGGATGAATTTCTAAATTCCCATATTGATGATACATGTGATGAAGATGATCAGGAAATTTAAGCAACAAAGGTTGAAATGTGGGAGTTGAAAGTCAATAATATTCCATTAGGTCTTGTAACTTTGTAAGAGTTATTTGATCATGATGATGTTGCTCGAAAGCCCACCATGGCCCCTACAAAAAAATGTGTTGAGGATGTAACATTAGTACAACAGATAAGCCCAAAATGGTCAAATTATCAAAGTCTCTATCTCTTGAGATCAAAAGTAAGTATATTGCGTTGTTGACAGAGTTTTTTAATGTATTTTCTTGGGACTATTCAAATTTAAAGGAGTATGATAAAAGCGTGATTCAGCACACTATACTGACCAAACCTTATCAAAATCCATTTCGCCAGAAGCTGAGGAGGATTAATCCTAAGTTGCTGCCATCCATCGAAAAAGAGGTAAATAGGCTATACAAATATGGTATTATAGTTCCTATATGATTTTCTGAATGGATGTCAAATCTTGTACCAATGTGAAAGAAGACCGAGGAGATTCGTCTTTGTATCGAGTTCAGAAATTTGAACAAAGTGTCATCAAAGGACAACTATCCCCTATCGAATATGGACCATATCCTGCAAAGGGTAGTTGGATCTTACAAAATGTTATTTCTTTATGGATACTCGGGCTATAATAAGATTTTAGTGCACAAGGATGATCAACTGAAAATAGCCTTCACAACACCATGGGGTACATTTATGTACACCAAAATGATGTTTGGATTAAAGAATACAGGAGCAACATTCCAACAGGCTATGGACATTGATTTCATCAATGAAAAGTATGTTTTTATAGCCATTTATTTAGATGATATCATCATTTTTTCTAAATATGATGAGGAAGACCTACATCATCTAATAATTGTCTTTAAAAGATGCAAAAAAATTGGCATTTCGCTAAATCCTAAAAAGAGCCTTTTCGCCATGGAGGAAGGTAAGCTGTTGGGCCACATCATTTCCAAGGATGGCAGCCAGATTGATCCTGTAAGAGTTGAATCCATTTAGTAGTTATATTTTCCAAGGAAAAAAGAAGAAATTCAGCCATTCAATGGGAAAATTAACTTTTTAAGGAGATTCATCCCCAACCTCACTGAACATTTGAGAGAGATGACATACATGTTAAAAAATAACATCGAGGAAAGATGGTCTGAAGATGCCAAGAAGTATTTCATTGCAGTCAAATTTTCATTATCTATTGCTCCTACTTTAATTAGTCTCGACTATACTTTATATTTTATCATCTTTTCATTTGCCTCGGAGCAAACTTTAGCAACAGTCTTGATGAAAAAGAAGGATCATAAAATGACCAACCCATAGAATTTTTCAGTCGGACAATAAGGGATGCAACACTAAAATAAAAAATTATTGAGAAGCAAGATTTGGCTTTGGTAAAAGCGCTTAAATACTTCCAAGCATATATTCTACATTCTCATACTATAGCTTATGTTCCAACAACAGCAGTAAAGGAAGTCCTTATGCAGACTCATCCAGAAGATCAGAGAGGAAAATGGATAGCAACAATTTTAGAATATGATTTGGAAATAAATCCAATATAGCTCATCAAGAGATAGGGTTTGGCCAAACTCATGGCTGAATCTAATTTACATGCATTAGATATTAATCTGATCACTGGCCTTTCTAAAGAAGAACCAGAAGATTCATAGGTACAAGTGTCAAATATGTTCAATTCATCTCCATGGTACTCTGACATAGTTTAGGTATTGCAACATTTAAATCCTCAGCCGGAAGTACACAAAGGTAAAAGTATAGCATTAAAACAGAAAGCTTCAAAATATTTTGTTCTTGATGGTGTTTTGTTTTGGAAAGATCCAAGTGGTGTATTGTTGAAAATGAAGCTAAGGATGTAATGACTTATTTCAACAAAGGAGATTGTGGTGGACACCTCTTTTGGAAAACCGCGGCCACAAAAATCTTGAGGGATGGGTTCTATTGGCCTACTCTTTTTGTAGATGTGTACAAAACAGTAATGGGCTACATGAGTGCCATATTTTTCAAGGGAAATGAAAGATTTTGCCATTTCCTTTGCAACCAGTTTCGGTCTCAGCTCCATTTCAACAGTGGGGTTTTGATTTTGTTGGAGAAATACATCCTTTATCATCTTCACAACACAAGTGGATCCTGACAGACACGGACAAATTTACGAAATGGATTGAAAAAATTCCAACTAGGAAAGCTACTTATTATGTTGTCATTCAGTTTATTGAAACTAATATCTTGTCTATATTTGGCTACCCATAGAAAATAATCATTGACAATGCTGCTCCTTTTAAGTCCAAGAAGATGGTGGAGTTTTGTGAGAAGTACCATATTACATTGGGGCATTCTATCGCTTATTACCCACAAGGGAATGGGTTAGCTGAATCATCTAATAAACCTGTGATTAACATCATTAAGAAAGTTCTGGAGGTTGATAAAAAGAACTAGCACATAAAGCTCAATAATGCTTTATGGGTGGACAGAGTCAGTACTAAAAAATCCATAGGAATGTCTCCTTTTCAGTTGGTGTACGGGATTGATATCATTTTTCCTTCATCCCTTATTGTTCTCGTCATGAAACTTCTATAGGAAGTGAGCAGCGAACCGAATGATGTGTAAGAGAGGATAAGTCAAATGATCCATTTACAAAAAACTAGGGAAGAAGTATTTCAAAATATTTCCAAGCTTAAAGAAAGGATTAAAAATATTTATGACCACAAGACCAAAGAAGACAACTTCAACATGGGTGATGTGGTTCTTCATTGGGATGCACAGAACGAAGAGAAGGGAAAACACGATAAGTTTGAAAACCCATGGAAAGGACCATACAAAGTCTCAGCCTTCAGGGGGAAGAATGCTTATGTGTTGGAAGAAATGAATGACCAAAGTTATTTGGGAGGAGCAATCAATGGTAGGCTTCTCAAGCACTACTACATCTGAAAAAATTTCTAGAAAATTTCATGATCATTGTATATACTAGTTTACATTTCATGTCAAAGTTTGTAGTGGCTATATTAGGAGTTTGAGGCCCGAGGAGAAGGCCATAAGTCTTCTTCATCAACTGCTGGTTTAAAGTTTCTATTTTCTTTGTTTATTGTTTGTAAAAGTCAGTCAGACAATTTTTAGATTCAAGTTAGGCTTTGAATTTTGACTCCATGCCCAATGAATAAGGCTACTAGGCCTACGATGTTCTTGATACCTCCTATGGAGCTGCCACCCCCAACTAGAGCTAATGTTAGTGTCAATTAGGTTTTACTTCCACCAGTGATCAAATGTTCTCTTTCAAAATGTCCATCAGGGTTGAAGGTCAAGCTTTTGTCATTTTACTAGGTCTTCCATTCAAAAACTTTGGTCACTAGTTAGTGTGTCTAGGGTTATTTCCACTCTCTCAAGAATTTCACATGCCAGCACTTTCATCACTTAGCTAAGTGTATCATCATTAAGAATCATCATCATCTCAGTCATTTGTTGGTTTTGATTTCATAGAGAGAGCCCTATCTGGTTTGGTACGGCTAGCTACCAAACTAAAAGCTTGGTCCGTGTTTACCTCCATCGATTCTTCTCAGCCTGGGACATTGTGGGGGATAAAAAATTCTACCGTTAGATCATATGCCTAATGAACAACCTAGATTGACTACAAAATTATGATATTTTACAAGGTAATTTTTCATCTATTTTTAGCTTCTTGGGCACTACCCCCAAACCCCCACCAAGGGCTCGCTGGCCTCCAAACCCCCCAGCCAGGGGGGGGGGGATGGTCCCCCCCCACATCACCTTGTGTGGAGAGGTGTATAGTCTTTCTAGGGTATACATTCGACTGAAACAAAGACCTCTGAATTAGGAAGATAATTAGGTTCCACACCTAACAATCTCCCACTTGGAGATTGATTATAGTAACTCCACCATTGCTTCACTTGATAGAAAATTCTTCCAATTTGGACTTGGTTGTTTCTCATCTTCATCATCATACTTGAAGACCAGTTGAAACTAAGGAAAATCTCAATTCCTCCCTGGTTACAACTTTTGTTAACATATCTATAGGTTTCTAGCTAGTGTGTATCTTTTCCAGCTTCAACTGTCAATATTCCAACACTGATCGTAAGAAATGGTACTTGAGTTGTATATTTTTAGTATTGGAATGAAATGTTGAGTTATTTTCAAGAAGAATGGCACTTTGGATGCCACTATATAAGCTGCCCATTTGTGGCTTCTTCCCCAATTCATCCATAAACCTTTGTAACCAAATCATTTCTTTACTGGCCTATGTAGAAACAACATACTTTGCTTTCATTGTTGAAAGTGCAACAACACTTTGAATTTTTGAAACCCAAATGACAGTTGTTCCACCTACAAAAATATATACCTTGTGATTCTCCTCCCTTTATCTCTATCACATGTCAAATTTACACCAACATATCCCTCTAGAGAAATGTTTGAACCACCAAAGCATAATGTTTGATTTGTGGTATGTGTCAAATACCTGAGAATCCATTTCATTGCCATTCAATGTTGTTTTCCTAGGTTATTAACATACCTACTTACAAATCCCTCTCCATGTGAAATATCAGGTCTTCTGCATACCATTGCATACATTAAGATTCCAACTGCTAATGCATATGTAACCTTAGATATATATAATCCATCTCTTCTTGGGTATTGGGACACAACTCCTTACTTAGTTTGAAATGACTAGCCAAAGGTGTACTAACTGGTTTTTCATTCTGAATATTAAATCTTTCCAACACCTTTTGTATGTACTCAATCTAAGACAACATTAATTTGTGATTTTTCATGTCTCTAATTATTCTCATACCAAAGATTTGTTTTGCAGCACCCAAATCCTTCATTGCAAATGAATTTGTCAATATTCCCTTTATCACATTTATGTCTTGCATGTTCGACCCTACAACAAACATGTCATCTACATATAGTAACAATATAACATACATTCCATCATTTTCCTTTTTAAGATAAACACAATGGTCATATGGATATGTAGTATAACCTTGTTCATAGACAAACCTATCTAATTTTAGATACCACTGTCTTGGAGCCTATTTTAGGCCATGCAAACTCTTCTTCAACCTACACACTAATTTATTCTTTCCTACGACCTCATACTCTTGTGGCTACTGCGTATGGATCTCTTCCTCCAAATCCCCATGGAGAAAGGTTGTCTTTACATTTAACTTGTCAAGATGCAAATCTTATGCTACCACAATACTTAAAATAGTTCTGATTGAAGTCATTTCAACAATAGGAGAAAATTTTTCATCAAAGTCGATACCTTTATTCTGTGCAAACCCCTTCACAAAAAGTCTACACTTGTACCTCTATTTACCTTTATCTTTTTTCATTCAACCTATAAAACCATTTATTCTGTAATGTTGGTTTACCTACAAGAAACTTGACGAAGTCCCAAGTCTGGTTATGTATTATGGAGTCCATCTCTTCTTTCATGGCTAGCTCCCACCTCTTACTAGTTTCTACCTGCATTGCTTCTTCATAACATTTTGGTTCACTAGAATCAGTAAAAAATACATAATATAATAAAGGAGAGTATTGTTCAGGGGGTCTAATTATCCTGATATATCTTCTAACACCACTTTCAAGTGTTTGAGGTGCATGTTATTGTTGTTGTTGTGGCTGTTGATCATTATGATTTGCATGCACCTTTACCTTTTCTTTGATCTCATTAAGAACTGCGTATTATTTGTTTTCCTTTTCCTGTTTCTTTCCCTACATTTGATCCTTATATAAGATCTTTTCATTGAATATTACATTTCTGCTCCTAATGATTTTGTGATTTTCATAATCATGTAAGCGATAACCAAAATTATTAACACCATATCCAATAAAGGTACATTTCTTTGATTTTACCTCAAGCTTTATTCTATTTTCGTTATCAATGTGGATAAAGAATTCACAATTGAAAATCTTTAGAAATGAATAGTTTACCTTTTTACCTGTCAATTCATCCTCTAGAATACGACCATCCAAGGAACTTGAAGGCCCTCTGTTTATTACAAAAACAAAAATACCTACAACATCTGCCCAAAATTGTAAAGGCAATCCTGCATGAAATCTCATGCACCTTGCATGCTCCATGATTGTCACGTTCATCATTTTGGACACACTATTTTGTTGTGGTGTCCCTCGAATTGTCATTTATTTGCAGATTCCATGCTTTAAAATATTCTTATCAAACTCTTTGTTGTAGTATTCACCTCCATTGTCTAATATGAGACACTTCAACTTCTTTCTTATATCATTCTAAGCCAAAGCTTTCCATTTATTTAAGGTATCAAATACATCAGATTTATTTTGAATACAATAAATCTAGGTTTTCCTAGCTATATCATCAATAAAAGTAACATAATAGTGAGAGCCGCCAAGTGATGATACTTGAGTACGTCCCCATACATCTGTATGCTCAAGCTCTAATTTTTTGCTCCTCTTTCCCTTCCCAACTCAGAGAAATCTGACTCTCTTTTTTTTCCATAAACACAATTTGCACATAAATCCAAATCAACATGGTTCAGACCTGACAACAAATTTCTTGAGTGAAGAATCTGCATCCCTTTTTGGATCATGTGCCCAAGCTTATAATTCCAAAATGTCATGTATGCTCTTGTGGAGGTTAAATAATTACCAAAATTAGAAATACCATTACATAAATACAACCTACCAACCTTTTCTCCTTTGGCTATTACCAGGGCTCCTTTAGTTACCTTCCAGGTTTTGGCTGTGAATTTCATTACACAACCTTCACCACCTAACTGCTCCGTTGAAATTATACTTTTCTTCAGATATGGGACATGCCTTATCTCCAATAGCCATTGGTTACGATTTTGTTTATTTATAAAAACCTTAGCCATTCTAATGATTTTATGGGGTTTATCATCATCTAGACGAACTTGTCCAAAATCTCCTTAAACATAGTCATGAAAATGTTTCCTACTAGGTGTGGCATGGAATGAGGCCCCTGAATCTACTACCCGAGCATCAATAATATTCTGCATTGAAAGAATAAAAGCATCTTTCAACGCATCACATGTCACATTCACTTCATGATTGTTCTCTTAGTGTCCATCTCCTTCTTTCCCCTTCTGAGATTTGTAGTCTTTCTTGAAGTGTCCTTTCTTCCTGAATTTCCAGGACACTATCTTCGATTTGGATTTGGATCTATCTTTTCTTGACTTACTGTGTATTTTTGCGCTCCTTCCTCTTTCCATTTTTCTTGCCCTAGTCTCTGCATTCAAAGCATTACCTAATGTCTCATTGGAGCTTTTTTGTCGCATTTCCTCGCTAAGGATGGCAACAACAACATCATCAAACCTTAAAGTACTAGATCCAAATAAAAATTTACTAATAGCCATAACTAATCCATTCAAACTTTCTAAAAATGAACATAGAAATAACAGTGCCCTAACTTCATCATCAACATTTACCCCTACAGAACTTAATTGGCGTGTAACCATGTTAAATTCATTTAAATGATCAACAACAAATCCACCTTCTCAAGTCTTCATATTAAATAGGCGCTTCACAAGAAATACCTTATTGGAGGCCGGATTTTCATATATTTTGGTCAATGCAAAAACTTTATGTTGTCATTTGCTTTGAAATTTTGAAAGCCACCAATGATGCCAGATACAACCATATTGTTCCTAGTGCCTTTCTGTTGAGAAGTTCCCATTCTCCATCCATCATACTTGTTGACTTGTTTAATTTTCCATTCAAGTGTAGGTATATATCTTTATGATATAGATAATATTCCATCTACATCTTCCACAACTGGTGGTTTTGGTAGTTAAATTTCTCGATCCTAAACTTATCATCTTCCGCCATTCTTCCCACTCGATACAAGAACCATTCTTTCCAGTGAGTTTATGAACAAAATAGACTTTTGGCTCTGATACGAGTTGTTAGAAAATTATATATTATAGAGCAATGGAACACCAAAAATATTGCATAAACAAAAATATAGAAACACATAAAATAAGAGAGACATAGATATATGTGGTTCGCCCAATTTGGGCTACGTCCACGGAGAAACAACCAATCCTTCCTTTTATATTATTCAACAAAATGAGAGATACAACCTACAACAAATCCATTGTAATTTCCTCTTCGATCTCACACAATATCCTCTCTCTTTCTCATTCATAATAATAATACACATCTGAAATATAATTCCCTCATATAAACAGAGGGTTCCCTTATAGTGGAAAAAACCCTAAATTAACATAACTTCTACCATTAGGTCATTCGCCTAATGAATGGCCCAGATTAACTATGAAATTATAATATATTACAAGGTAATTTTTCAACTATATTTAGCTTTGGGGGCGTTGCCCCTGAACCCGTAAGGGGGACATGTCCCACCCCCTGCATGGAGGGGTTTGGAATATTCATGGGTATACATCCAACTGAAATAAAGACCTTTGAATTAGGAAGTTAATCAACCTCCACACCCAACGAATTTGTCATGACGATGAGTCTTGTTATAGACTCAAAAAGTTGACAAAAAACATTCTACTATGGGTAGTATGAATTCTAAAACCACTCAAGATTCTCACCACAAAAATTTGTAAACACAATGGATTTTATTTACAAAGAAATTTTAAATCTCTTAAACAACTAGTCTCAATGTGAAATCTCTTCATTCAAAATGGGATTTCAATGCTTGAAACAAATATTAGCAGGTAAAAGTACGCCTCATAAATGGACTAGCTGCTCAAATTTAACCTATACATCAACCTACATGTACCTAAGCTTAGAAATAATCATTAAATAGGAAGAATGGGTCACACCCACTCATGTTGATATAGTTGTGTGGCTTGCAAAGGATACTTTATGCAACTATCACCAGTGTCAATGAATTAATCCTATGTAACTGTCTAAAAACCAATTTTCAAAGGTTTTTCCTTAATATTTTAGGTAATGTCAAGTAACCATGAGGTAGTAATATTATTTTTTATTATTTATAACTAATAATTATTTCAATCCATTGCTCGAATGCCTCTTTTTAGTGAAATTGGTGTGATAATAGTTACACCCTAACATGTGAGGTTAGGAGCTTCAACATATATGAAATACGTAATTATTTCCTATCCCAAATTCCCATGATTTTAATTAATTCTTTGAGATAGCAAGAGATTTAACCAAGAAGAAATGAATTTCCACATAAAAGTGATCAGGCCTAGCTAAAAAGCAACCAATCATACATGTCATGGTGATATTGATCTGGGAATTGTCATTTTCATGAAACTAATGTAATTGTAAATATTTTATGAGGGATCGTGTGTTTCTCATGTGGGTGTGAGTAACAATAGACAATTTATCACTGTGAGGGAGACCTAGAACCTATATCAAACTATCTAAAGAGATCTCCCACTCGAGGACATTGACAATCATACAAGACTACGGTTCTTTAAATCGAACTCGATAACTACAACCAATGCATTGTATTACCCACTATGTTGTGTCAATGATACAATTTTGAATTTCAAAGGTAATATTGAATCAAAAACCAATGACGGCTCCCTCATAATATCATGTGAATGTCAAGGGAAATAGTGAATTAAAAAGAAATGATGAATGTTGTGCAAAACACTCCTAGAATAACATGTGTTGGTGTTGATGGGAGTAATGATTTGAGAATGAAGGATGGGATATCCCTTATGATAAAGAAAATGACAAGTAACCAACCCTAATGGAGTACGATTTCGATAAGGATACATAATATTTGGAAAATGAGGATGATACTCAAGACCTCCCTTGGGTGGAGCATAAATTATAGAAAACAAGGGAAAAAGTAACAAAAACCTATATACAACATAATTTGATGTCAATAGAGAAATAGGAAATCGATTTACAAAATACTAAGACTAAGATAAGCATATATGGCATATATATTATTGGAAAAGGAAACTCTAAGGAACCATAATCATAAATATTAGGATGTAAGAGGTGCTTTAGAAAACTAGAATCATTTTAGGCATGGGTAACTCAATGCATATTCTCTAACCAAGGGTGACTATCATAGTGACAAACTCCTAATTTTACATTAAATTATGGTTGTGCATAAATATTTGGGACATGCCAAGTGATTCTCGTAGTATATGCATGCATTAATCACATAAACTAATCGCAAAATGATTTTGTGGAAAATAAGTGCTTAAAGATATAGGATGATTATTTTAATTAATAGTGGTGCAATATTTATAGTAGGTTTGCAAAAAGACACATGAATGTAACAAAATATTGTGTTCCTATATAGTCCCTTATAAATAAAAAATATTTCTAAAACAATCTCATATATAAATCACATGACTGTTCAAAATGCAATCATGCAAATTATCGCAGTAGCTTGATTAAAAAATGTGAGGCTAAGATGAAAATGTTTTTTTTTCTCTATTCATAGGAGTTATGGTTACAATCTAAAGATTCTAATCTACTAAAAAGAATGTTATTGTTACTGTATATTGGCCCATCATTGAGAAATAAGTTAGCCTTAAGTATACTCTAAATTATTTACATATCAACCATCAATCCTAATACTCTTATAGAGGGGTCTAAACCCCCATCTGTCTTAGGTTAATTGCGTGCAATTGATGCTATGTTGTTCATAATGACATTTGAATTCTTCCTTGCTCACGGGATTACTACTTTGGCTACACGTACATTATCTTCATCAAAATCCACCTATACATGTCCTTCCCCCCATCTTCTAATTCTTTCCCTTGATACATGTCAGGCCAGGTAGTAACTCCACAAAATTAATTCATATTATTCCTTTAGGTAGGTCTTTATTATATACATGAGGGAGAATGTTCACTTCATCTCCAGATGATTGTTCATATTTGTTATTATTTATTTACATCAATTGTATTTATTCACCCAATCACGATGATTAGGTGTCAACATTCCCCCTCTTAATTTGAAGGGAGGTTGGTGAGTCCAAGAATCATTTTGAATCATTCAAGCTTTTCTCTTCCAAGTGTTTTGGTGAAGATGTTTGCAATTTTCTCATTAGTCGAAAAATGATGGAGAAGGATTGTCTTCGCCTCAACGTGATGTCAAATCAGATGATATTTAGTATTGATGTGCTTCGTTCGATCATGGAACTTTGGGTTCTTGGCCAACTTTATTGTAGAGGTATTGTCAATCATGAGTGGAGTTGATTGTACTTGTTTTACTTGAAAATATTCAAGAATTTTCCTGAGCCACACAATTTATTTTGTTCCCTCAGCTGCTGCCACGTATTTCGCTTCTGTTGTTGAATCTGCGGGAACTGATTGTTTGTGTGATCTCCATGAGACAACTCCTGATCCAAGACTCATAACATATCTTAAAGTAGATACCCTAGTTTCTTTGTCTCCATCGAAGTCTGAATCAGAGTATCCAATCAAATTGAAGTCATTCAGCTGTGTATACTTGACTCCAAAGTCTTGAGTTCCCTTCAATTACCTTAGAACTCTTTTTGCAGAAAACCAATGCCGCTCACAAGGGTTTTGCATAAACCTGGAGAGGATTCCAACAACAAACGAAATGTCTGATCTGGTAGTAGTTAGGTAATTGAAACTTCCTATATTAGGTCTTTATAATACTAGTGATTACCCCATTACTATTGTAGTTGTATCCCTTATTAATATTGTTGTGCCCCTATTATCCCCATATTGTTATTATTGTGCCCCATAGAATCCCTCTATTGTTATTTTTGTGGCTTTATATTATTATTATTATTATTAGGTCGGTTGGGTTATATTGTGACTCCTTATACTCCTATATAGAAAGGAGTTTTTGTCACTTGAATCATCAAAGAATCATTCATTTGTGTAATTTAAAGGAGGTTGCCCCCTCGAAGAGGCTGAATTCCAAGTCGTTGATCTATGTTTTCTATCTTTTTGTGAGCTGGTTTCATAACATTTGGTATCAGAGCTTTGGATTCTAGGGTTTCGCTGCTCCAAATAGGTCATCGTGGAATTTTCACTATAACTTTTTTTTCTGAGACGTTTCAGAAGCGGAAAACAAATCCCATTTGAGATGAAATCACACTTAACATCGGGTCCAAATTTCAGAGCTTTTAGAGCTATATTTGTGGAGATATGATATGAGGAAGTTGGTATTTTTGTAGACTCCTGAATTACATTACAAATATGTGACCTAGGGAAAATAGTCATAACCTTCTCTCTAGGCATCGGATTGAAATTTCATAAGAAGGTACAGAAAGAGGATAAACTGCAGTTTCTTGTATATATTTTTCAGAGCCAAAAGTCAAAATAGTGACTCGCGGCACGTCGCACAAGTTCGCTCTACTGAACTAGTCTATAATCAGGTCACTATGGGAGATTTGACGTAACTCTTCCCTGGAGAATCCAATTTGGATCAGACTGGTGGCATTGGAAAGAGGACACAGAGGGCTACCACAATTTTAATTTCAGAACTAGATGATTTGAAATTACAGAGATGCATCAGATTCAATATCAAACTCCTACAAAGTGAAAAAAGGTGTGTAGTTCTTTTCTAATTTTTTAATAAGCTTGGTTTGAAAAAATAGTTTGAAGGAATTCAAAGGGCATAGTAAAGATTTATTATCGGTAATTGATGCCCCAAGGAAAGAAAGTGCAAACACCTAGTAAGCAACCTAAAAGCACTAGCATGACTCATGAAGAAGAGGAAGAAATGCAACATGATATATCAAAATTACGATACCAAGTGCAACAAGTGTCACTTGCACAAAAAGCAACAGAATCTAAGATGGATGGTTTAAAGAAAGATGTAAAAGCTAAGATGGATGGTTTAAAGAAAGGCATAGAAGCTAAGATATATTATGTAAAGAAAGGTGTAGAAACTAAGATGAATGACGTGGAAGCTAAGATGGATGATTTGGAGACAGGCATGGAAGATTTGAAAACAAAGTTGAAGACATATTTGACAAAGTTTCTACAAGAGATGCTTACTAATGGTGAAAGGGTAGTAAAGGAAACTCATAATGAGAACAAAAGAAATGTTAATCATGATTTCATAGACTCTAATATTGGATCGAAGACCCACCATATTCCAAAAATCGATATGAGGAAGTTTGATGGCAAGAATCCCGCAACATGGATATTACAGATGGAGAAATTTTTCGATCACAATAATGTGCAAAACACACAAAAGGTACGTATTGCAACTTTATATTTGGAACCAAATTAGTTTTTATGGTATCAATGGCTTTTCTCTCGTAAACAAATTATCACTTGGGCAATTTTTATGGAAGAATTGACAGCACATTATGAGGATACAAAAAGCAACACATTTTTTAGCCAATTGATAAGTCTCAAACAAAAGGGTTCAATAATGGAGCACATTGAGAAGTTCCAAAAATTGAACATAATGGTAAAAGATATTCCAGAGGAGCATAGGATTGATGTGTTCATAGGGACTTTAAAGGACAATATCCAACATGATGTTCACCTTTGGGAACATGATTCATTAGATAAGGCATTCAGGTTAGCAAGAAAAATGGAAAGCAAAATTATGGCAACCAATAGGCATACCACTCACAACTATAAAGATGGAAGTGTTGTTGCTCCTAGTCTTCCACAACCTTTAAGATTGACACCACAACAATTGGAAGAAAAAAGAGCGAAAGGGCTTTGTTACAATTTTGATATCAAATACGCTAAAGATCATAAGTGTGTTGAGAAGAAATTATTCTACATAGATTGTGAAGAGGAAGAAGAAAAGGAGAAATATAGGTCAAAAGAAGAGGATATACTCCAGGAACAAAACCTAGATAAAGAAGAAATGAATCCGAACATATCTTGTAATGCATTGGCTGGAATTACCACTTCTCAAACCATCAAGATAGAAGGACAAATCAAGAAGAAAAAGGTAATAGTGTTGATTGATTCAGGAAGTACCCACAATTTTGTTCATTGTAAGGTAGCAAAAGAATTGAATTTCTTCCTATATCCAGCACCAGAGTGTCAAGTGATGGTTGCAAATGGAGGAACGATAAATTTTTCTAGAAAGTGCCATAATATCAAGCTATCCATGGGAGAATATGTATTGACTAGCCCAATGATTTCCATTCCAATGGGAGGTGCTGATGTTGTACTAGGAGTCAAATGGCTACAATCCTTGGGTAAAATAGCTTTTAATTTTCAAGAACTTTTCATGAATTTTTTTGTGGAAGGAAAGGAAGTTGAATTAAGGGGTATTGCAAGGAAATCGGGAAAGATAATCAACTCTAACGGTATGACAAATATTCTAAAAAAGAAACAAAGAGGTGTAATTGCACAATTATGTTCACTAGTTGTTTCCACATCGGAATCATCTATTTCTCTAGATCTCGAAAAAGTTTTGGACAATCATTCCAAGGTATTTGAGACCCCCAATTGTCTCCCACCTTTTCCTGATCATGATCATGCTATTCATCTGATTCCAGGAAGTGTTCCTCCAAACATCAGGCCGTACAGATATCTTTATGCCCAAAAGAGTGAAATTGAACGTATGGTTGCAAAAATGCAAGAGGCTAGTATAATTTAACCTAGTAAAAGTTATTTCTCTGCTCCAGTAGTATTGGTGCACAAGAAGGATGGATCATGGCACATGTGTCCGGATTATAGGGAGCTCAACAAGCTCACTATTAAAGATAAGTTTCCCATTCCTGTCATTGATGAATTACTGGATGAATTGCATGGACCAATTTACTTCACCAAGTTGGATTTTTGTTTAGGATATCATCAAATTAGAATGAAGATTGAAGTCATTCAGAAAACAACATTTAGAACTCATGAGGGTCATTATGAATTTTTGGTCATGCCTTTTGGCCTTATCAATGCACCTTCTACATTTCAAGGTTTGATGAATTCCATTTTCAAGCCCTTCCTTAGAAAATATGTGTTAGTGATGATATACTAATCTACAACAAGTATTGGAAGGATCATGTTGAACATGTTGACAGGGTGCTACAACTATTGGAGGAGAAAGAACTATATGCAAAAAGATCCAAATGTTTCTTTGGAGTACAAGAGGTCGAATATTTGGGTCATATTGTATCTCATGAAGGAGTTAAGGTAGACCCTAGCAAAATTAAAGCCATTAAGGAATGGAAAATCCCCACATCCATAAAGCATCTGTGAGGATTTCTCGGGTTGACAGGTTATTATCGCAAGTTTGTTAAGAATTATGGAAGAATAGCAGCACCTCTAACAACATTATTGAAGAAAGATGCATTTTCATGGACTCCGGAAGCAACAAAGGCCTTCAAACATCTTAAAGAGGCAATGTGCCAAGCATCGGTCTTAGCTACACTGGACTTCACAAAAACCTTTATTGTGGAATGTGATGCTTCAGGAAATGGAATTGGTGATGTTTTAAAGCAAGATGAAAGACCCTTTGCTTTTGAAAGTCGTCCAATCAAGGGAAAGTTTTTACACAAAGCTATTTATGAGAAGGAAATGTTGGCAATACTCCATGCACTTAAGAAATGGTGACCTACCTAATGGGAAGACACTTCAAGGTAAAAACGGATCATGATAGCCTTAAATACTTTTTAGAACAAAGATTATCCTCTGAAGAGCAACAAAAGTGGGTCACAAAGATGTTGGGTTATGACTTTGAAATCATCTAAAAAAAAGGGAAGCAAAATCTGGTGGCAGATGTACTCTCAAGAAAGAATGAGGATGTGGAAGCATTGTTGTGCACCATTTCTATTATCCAACCAGATTGGATAGACGAAGCAAGGGGGGAATGGAAGAATGATGAAGAAATGTGGGCACTTATTCAAAATTTATGACAAGATTCTAGTACATTTGATACATTTAGTTGGCAAAATGATTCGTTATGGTACAAAGATCGCTTATACCTCTGTAAGAATTCCCAACCCAAACAAAAGAATCTTATGGAAGTTGTGCACTTCTCCCTTAGGAGGGCACTCAAGATTTTTAAAACTTGGCACAGGATTAAGAAGGAATTTTTTTGGGATGGCCTTAAATCGGATATTCAAATGTTTGTGGCGGAATGTTTGGTTTGCCAACAAAAAAATGTTGAAGCAATTAAGACCTTGGGTCTATTACAACCTTTATCCATTCCATGCCAATGTTGGGAGGAGGTTTCAATGGATTTTATCATAGGTTTACCCAAGTTTGAGGGAAAGAGTGTCATCATGGTGGTAGTTGATAGACTTACCAAGTTTGCACACTTTTGTGCATTATCACATCCATTTAAAGCCAGTACATTTTCTACTGCATTTATGGAAACAATTCAAAAGCTACATGGAAATCCAAAGATTATTGTAAGTGACAGGGACCCCATCTTCACTGGAAATTTTTGGACAGAATTATTTTCTTGTCTTGGTACTCAGTTAGCTCATAATTCATCTTATCATCCTCAATCTGATGGGCAAACTGAGATAGTAAACAAATGTTTGGAAGGATATCTTCGTTGCTTTGTATCTGATAAACAGACACAATGGGTCAAATGGTTGCCTCTGGCTGAATGGTGGTATAACACTTCCTTCCATACAGCAACAAAAATGACCCCATTTATGGCACTTTATGGATATCAACCACCATCCATCACATCATATTTAAGAGAAAATTCTAAGGTTCAAGCAGTGGAACATCACAACAAACATCAACAACAAGTCCTCCAACTCTTAAAGGATAACCTCGTGTTGGCACAGAATAGAATGAAACAACATGCAGATCAACATCGCAGTGAAAGAAGTTTTGATGTAGGTGCTTGGGTATTCTTAAGGCTACAACCATATAAGCAAATGTCCCTCAAGCAAGCTAAAAAGGATAATAAATTATCACAAAAGTATTATGGTCCGTACAAGGTGTTGCAAAAGATTGGTACTATGGCATACAAATTGGAGCTTCATGTAGCTTCTTGAGTGCAACCAGTTTTCCATGTTTCATGTTTAAATAAGGTTATAGGCGACAAGCTCCCATTTTAAAAAATATTGCTAGAACTTGACAAGGAAGGAAAAATTATATTGGAACCAGAAGCAGTCACAAAAACAAGAACTCGATAGCTACGAAATCGATAAATTTCCGAGTATCTCATCAAGTGGAAGAACTTATCCGCTGAAGATTCCACATGGGAAGATGAGAATTTTATACATAAGCATCCAGAACTACTCAAGCATTAACGAGAACACTTTTTTGAAGGAGAGGGGCATGTTAGGTCCCTATAGTACTAGTGATTACCCCATTACTATTGTATCTGTATCCCTTATTAATATTGTTGTGCCCTTATTGTCCCCATATTGTTATTACTATAACCCATAGAATCCCTCTATTGTTATTTTTGTGGCTTTATATTATTATTGTTAGGTCGGCTGGGTTATATTGTGACTCCTTAGACTCCTATATATAGAAAGGAGGTTTTGTCATTTGAATCATCAAAGAATCATTCATTTGTGTACTGTAAAGGAGGTTGCCCCCTCGAAGGGGCTGAATTCTAAGTCGTTGATCTATCTTTTCTATCTTTTTGTGAGCTGGTTTCATAACATCCTACAAGCTGTCTATACTTTGTTGCATCCTCAAATTCTTTTCCTTGAATAGATGTGAGATTTAAGTTTTGTTCCATTGGAGTAGTAAGGGCATTGCATTCTATCATGCCAAACTTGTTCAACAGATCTCCAATGTACTTCTTTTGAGAGAGAAATATGAACTTTGGATGTTGAGTTACTTCAATACCAAGATAGTAATGAACATAGCCCAAATCAGTCATTTCAAAAATTTTCCCCAATTCCTTCTTTATGGATGCAATGTAGCTTTCATTGTTCCTTGTCATCAAAGGATCATCTACATATACCACAAGATATACAAATGTTTTTCCAACTTTCTTGACAAATAAAGTTGCATCATCAAGATCATAATGTTTGAAATTGAGTTTCAGAATATGCTCAGTTAGTTTTTCATACCAGGTTCACGGTGCTTGTTTGAGGCCATACAAGGACTTCACAAGTTTGCATACTTTATGTTCATGTGCTTTCACGACAACTCCTTCAGGTTGGGACATAAAAACATTCTCTTTTAGATCTCCATTCAAGAAAGCATTTTTTACATCCATTTGATGGACTTTCCAACCATTCTGAGCTGCTAGGGCAAAGAGCGTCCAGATGGTAGCCCATTTTGCCGTGGGGGGAAAGTCTCCTCATAATTGACCCCTTCCTTCTATGCAAAACCTTTTGCCACAAGCCTAACTTTGTGCTTGTCAAGTGACCCATTAGCTTTATACTTGTTCTTGTAGACCCACTTGCAGCCAATTGGTTTGGATCCTAATGGAGGATCAACTAGCTTCCAAGTGCAGTTCTTCATGAGGGCATCATACTCCTTTTGCATCGCTTCTTTCCATTCATCATTAGAAGAAACTTATTTAAAGGAAATTGGTTCAAAATATGTAGACAAGTTCAATCCACAATTATAAGAAACATCCATATCAATAGGTGAATTAGAGTCATCTACATCACCTCCATTTTGCTGGTTTGAATTTCTAGTTCATGTCTTTCCAACCTCATTAGGATGAACACTTTCAAGTCTCTTTGTCAGCCACTTTGGGGTACCTTTCTCAGATGGTCCAGGCTGCTCCGTTGATTGGGTTGGGACTAAATCAAGATAGAGTCTCCCAATTCTATCAATCACATCACTTAAAGCATCATCCATTGTTGGAGTTTCATGCGGGGGAGAGTGTTCTTCTTAAGAAGATTCCACATGTTGATATAGTATAGGAATCCCCCCTTCAAGATGTGGAATCTGATTATCAAATTCTTGAAATTATTTTGCATTTGCGAATCTATCCAAGCGATCAAGTTTCCGGTCAACAACATTGTTAGTTTTGGATGATTCAAGAAAAATTACATCTCTAGATACAACAAACTTTTTATTGACTTCATCATAGAGACGGTATGCTTTGGTGGTGTTTGAATACCCCAGGAAGATACACTTACGACTTCTTGCACCAAGCTTGTTTCTATGTACCTTTGGTATCAGGCATAATAGGTGGAACCAAAGACCCTGAGATGCTTTACCGAAGGAACATGTTCATACCACATCCCTTATGGAGTCTTGTTTCTAATAGCATTAGATGGACATCTATTCTTTATATATGCAGCACATAGAAGAGTATCAGCCCAAAGAATTTACATTTTTGAAGAAGAGCATGGATCGTACCATATTCAAGATTGTCATATTCATTCTTTCAGCTACACCATTATGTTGGGGATTATAAGGGACAATTGTTTGATGTCTGATACCATGTTGGTGAAGATAGTTTTCAATTTCATTTGTTGTGTATTCTTTTCCATTATTAGTATGAATGGACCCAATATGACATTGTGCATCATTTTCAGTCCATTTATGAAAGTTCTTGAATGTTTGAAAAGCATCAGATTTGTTCTTCAATAAATAAACCCAACACATTCTAGTGTAGTCATCAATAAATGTCATCATATATTTATTTCCATTTGCAGAAGGAACAGGCATTGGACCACATAAATCTGAATGAATGAGTTCAGGTTTTCTATGTGCTCTTGAATGTGAATCATGAAAATACTATTTTCTATGCTTTCCTAAAATGCAAGCATCATATTGCTTAAATTTCCTAGGAATTGTAGGCAAACTAGCAACACCATTTTTCTTCAACAAGCGGAGACTGTCATAGTTCAAATGTCCAAATCTAGCATGCCATAATAAACTTGATGGAAGTGTACCTTCTTCATAATGAGAATTATATGAGAAATGATGTGCACAAGTAGAGGTACCTTGCAGCTTGAGAAGCCTTTCTTCTTCTATTCCCCTCATGACAAGTGAGTGGTCAGATGCTTTTCTCTCCTCAAGCTTGCCATCAAACATATGAATGGAGTGACCTTGCTGACATATGTGGACCAAGGACAGCAAGTTTCTTTTGAGTTTGGGAGATATAGAACATGATGCAGAAGAAAGTATGGAAGACTAGGAAATTTAAGCATGATTGTGCCAAGCCCTGATGGCTTGATTTTTGATTGGTCTGTAAAGTATACTGCTCCATCAACATTGTCAGTAAATTATTCAAAAAAATATTTTCTATGAGCCATGTGGTAATTTTCTCCTAAACCAAGCAACCAATCATTTTTCCAAGAAGCAAGTGAAGCATTAAATAAATCTTCATTTACTCCAATATTACATTGTGCCACAACATAGTGAGCAGATTCAGGTGCTTTACCTTTGTCTGTGTCATTAGTTTTACCTTTTTGTTGGTTTCTTTGCTGCTCAATTTTGTCCCATGGTAACTTGCATGTAGAGGCATCATGTGATCCATTTCTTTTGTAGATTCACACAACCTCTTTAGAAGATTCAGGGGCTATCTTCTTTCCAAAAGCTTTCTCTCTTTCAACAATTTTTTTCACAAGAGAGTTAAAGGTAATATCTTTGAGATTTCCATTTTCTTGCAATGCCTGAAGATGATTGGAGTAAGTAGGATAAAGTGCCTTGAGAAAAGCGATAAGAGGAATATCCAATTAAACCTTAGTGGATTTGATATCATGCATTATAGATTTTACTTCGGATGCAAGAGCAAGAGGATCATTATTTTGTAATTCAAGAGTGAAGAGTTTAATCATTAGTTGAACAACTTCAAGTGCAGAATGTGAGTCATATACCTCTTTCAGCTTTTGAAAGGCTTCGAAAGCAGTTGAAAATGGCGAAATATGGCGACTCACCTCTTCATTTACAGATGCTGCGATTAATGCATAAGCTTTGCTGCTCTTAGTTTCCCAAATGGCGAGCTCTCTGTTTGAGTTATGCTGTTTAGGTTCTTTGTCTCCATCTCCAATTCACACTCCTTTCCACAACTCATTGAAAATAAGGTTGTGTTTTATCATCCAGGACCACTCAGGATA
Organism: Pinus taeda; assembly: GCA_000404065.3. Lineage (NCBI taxonomy): Eukaryota > Viridiplantae > Streptophyta > Pinopsida > Pinales > Pinaceae > Pinus > Pinus taeda. The sequence goes on from APFE030428408.1 coordinate 86,413, forward strand.
GTTCTTCTTGCCAGTGAGAACTATTCCCTTCTAGGGATATGATTAAATGCATTTTGTAAAAAAAAAAAACTTCTGCTACAAAATTTTACTCCTAATTTTGATATGACTGGACAACAAATTCAAATGTCAAAATGAAAATGTCATGGTAAATACACAAAATTTTACAGCGTAAATACCAACAATGTCCCCTGTATATTTAGCTTTGAGCTTCTGTGTCTAGCTTCCCTCTCAGGTATTCACACATAAAATTAGCTAGCAAGCATATATTTTATGTAAATATTCCAGTCAAAACTCATTTGAGACGAATCGAGAATCAAATCCAACGACAGGGTAAAACCCAATGCAGAGAGTACTAAAAAACTCACAGGTATCAGAGCTTGTGACAGCTTATGCTACACATTTTAAACAATGCGGCAAGATTGAGCTTCCACACTGGATGGACCTTATAAAGATAACCACTTTCAAGGAACTCGTTCCATAAGATCTTGACTGGTACTATGTTAGAGCAACTTCAATGGCAAGGAAAATCTATTTGAAAATATATTTGAGAAAGGGTATCGAAGTTGGAGCTTTTTGTAAAATTTATGGTGGTCGTAAAAGGAATGGTTCACGCCTCCTCATTTCGGTAAAGGCAGTGGATCTATTGCTCGACATGTACTACAACAATTAGAGAAGATGAATATCATTGAGATGGATCCCAACGGTGGACGACGTATCATATCTAGTGGTCAGAGAGATATTGACCAGGTTGCTGGTCATCTTGTGTTAAAGCAACAAAGTAGTGTTAAAAATATGGGACAACGTTAAAACCAGGACAACGTTAATACTTGAAGCATATATGGGAGCAACATTAAAACTCGAAGCATATGCCAACACCAAACTTTAATCTACATAGCACAGATTTCAAAAAAACTCAACGCTCATACCATAGATACTTGCTCATTGCTCTGTGAAAATTGTGTGCTTACGGTGCAGGTTGCTATGTCCAAATTTGGGCGTTTCTCTATGGGAGTTGAGCGTTCATCATAGAGATTTGATGCCAGGAGTTGGGCATTCACCATAGAGATTAAACGCTCCTGTTCTAGCATGTCAGATCGAGAGACGTTACACCCATACAAAAAAACGTTCCAACAAGGATTAGAGAGAGTAGGGTGGACAATTATGAACAACCCAGGGAGCGCAGAGGGCACAAGCAATGGTTATGGCAGAGAGAAATTATGCAAGGAGTTACAACTAATTTTAGGGACTAAGGACCTATGGTCTAATACAATTTCAGGCTAGTTAGTAACTCCACAAAATTAATTCATATTATATCTTCAGGTAGGTCTTTATTATATACATGAGGGATACTGTTCACTTCATCTCTCAATGACTATTCATATTTCTTATTATTTATTTACATCAATTGTATTTATAAACCCAATCTTGATGATTAGGTGTCAACAATACATAAGATACTCTATTGGGATTTCCAATGTCACAATGATTTTTCCATCTTTGAAAATAGTTTCTTAGTCATATTTCTAAAAAACTACTAAAGCACTAAATTTATCCGTATTTGTATATTTCTGCAGTAATGGGCTTGTTTTTATGCTATGATAGCAAAACCATAAAATATGTTTTTTAAATTTGTCTCTCTTTTAGTTTCTCATCTTCCTCTTTTTTTTTCTTATATGCTTATTTTCCTAAAATTATCAACCTATCCAATCATATTAAAACCGATATAGAAATGAGGCAGTGTTGGCTATGCTAGGGTTAGGATTTTCAGGAATTTTTCTAAATACTCAGTGATTAGAGCTTGATCACAATTACTCATGATTGTATTCCTAGTTAATACTATGATGGGATAATTTTATTGTATGCATGAGTCATGTTGTGGGGAGGGGAGAGATCCTCCCTTATAGAAATGCTATAGATGGAACCTGCTAGCCTACTGCAAGAGAAGTGAAAAATCTATTGGAAAAATTAGCAAGAATGAAAACCTAATGCTTGGAGCTCAATGGAAATCTCACCTCAAAGGGGTTTTTCTATTGAATGTAGCAAAAAATCCTATGTTTGTGGTGCCAATGAATAGATTGGAAGAGTGCCACCAACACATTAAATATCACACCTTAATCTGCAAATTCATGGACATTTGTTAGGAGGAACGAGATTTGGTGAAATGGATTCAAGTGAAGTGGCAACCTAACGGTCAATTGAATTCTAATTAAGAAACTAGGGTTTTTTTACAATTATCTTCTCTAATATGGAGGATAAGAAGAGGGTCTTGGAAGATGCTTGTTATTTTTTAATTATCTTGGTCTATTTTTGTGGTTCTGGGAAGATTGTTATAACCCAAAGAAAGAACAATTTCTTGCATCCGTAGTTTGGGTTAGATTATTTTCATTACCAGAATATTTATGCGAGCCAAATATTCTTTAGGGTATTGGAAACTTTGTTGTTCATTTTTTTAAAATATTTGAAGTCACAAATAAGCACTAATGCTAATTTTATGCACGAATATGCATATACATTAATATATATGAGCCACTTCAAGAATTAATTGAAATTTATTATCATTACGAAGTTTGGAATCAATTGTTGGATTATGAGCATGTGCCCTTAAAGGGCGAGAGATGCCATGAATATGGCCACCTAATTAGGGATTTCAAAATTTTGAAACTAGAAATGAAAGAAAATTTTATGAGGATGGATTTTGAAGGGTTTCATAAGGTAGAGAAACAAAAGAAAAAAAAACCTAATTCTCAACTAGAGTAGTTGCCCCAGAAGACCCAATCAGTTGCAATGGAGATCCTAGCGGTGAAACAATTCTCGATAATTACAGATCCAAAGGAAAATATTGTGTTACCAAAGAACCTCATGGAAGTTGAATAGAATGAAGACATTTCCTAGGAGAATCCCACATCTAAACAAAAATCTCTCAAAGATCCATTAGAGCTTCGAGAGATTAAAGAATTATCTATGTATGCCGAGATAGAAATGGAGATGAAAGATAACCAAGAACTGCTAAGTGAGGATGAGTGTTCAATGATGGATATCATTAAGACATAGGCTAATGTGAATTCAAAAGATATCCCATATGAGCAAAAGATTTGATATCACTAACTTTATCTCCAATGTAAGAAGTACCAAGAAGAATAAGAAGGATACATTCAAATATTCATTTAGAATTCAGATGGCTCATCTCATGTAATAAAAGGCAAGGAACATAAATCATGTAGAGCAAGAAGAAGGGTAGGAAAACAACTAAAGAATCCATTCAGAATGTGGGGGGATTTCCTCATTAAATTAGGGCAAGTGGTTGTGCTCCTTGTGTATTTTCTCCCGTCTAAATGTTGTTGTTAATGAAAATTACCACCTAGAGTATATGGGGCCTCAAAAATAGATGTAAGTAGAGGCAACTTCAAGATAATATAGCAAGTTAAAAGCTTGCAATCATTATTCTACAGGAAACAAAAGTTTCTAGTGAAAAAGTCATTTTTATAATGGATCAATGTTAGAAAGGTTGTGAATCAATGGAACTGGATGCAAAAGGAAACATAGGGAACTTTTAGTTGTTTGGAACCCTATGGAGGTCGTATTTAAAGACTGGATTTCATTCCCACTTATCTTGTTTGGAAGATACTAATATGCGGGGGAGAAGGAGATTATCTATTTAACATTGGTCTATGGGTCGCACATTCTCGCTGAAAAAACCAATTTTTTGTCTGATCTTCATGTGATCAGAACTCTTCATAATGATGAATTCTAGATTGTAGGAGGATATTTCAACCTCATTAAAAATATGGATGAAAATAAGGTAGATTGATATGATTAGATCTGGAGGCTCAACTAGGGAGCTTCACTAGGATATGAGGGTCACAAATGTGGATATCAACAATGGATTTTCACACAGAACAAGTGCATAGGTGTGTGAGGCGGATGAATCCATCTTGCAGACAATATGTATCTCCCTAGATATCAAACGAAATCTAGTAACAAACAAGAAAATAAATGCTACATTTCTTTAGCTTATGATTGATTGAAACAAATAATGTGCGAGGGATCACTTACCGATTTAAGTAAGTTCACGTTGAAGTCCTTTTAGTGTCTTCTACAGTTGGCTTCTCCTCGATGCTTTAGGGAATTTTCTAATGCTTTCCACTCGATGATGTTTCAAAGGAGATCTACATAAATATAAATACACAAAGGATCAAAGCATCGAGTGTATATGATTAAGGATAAATGAAATTCTTATCTCAAGATACATCATAAATTGAAGAAATAACCAATCATAACCTATGCGAGTGATCAATGAATCTCACAAATGATATTAGAATAGACATTATTAGAAAAGAGCAATTGATTTTTATTTAATAAAAAGAAGAACAAATTTACAACCTCATTGCCTTGATGTTACAAGTCTCTTCCCACAATCTGATCCCTTCTCCTTGGATGAAAAGCCTTCTAGCCTAATTTTTGCAGCATAAATCTATCATCAATGGTCCTCTCCAATCTTTTGGCCTATGTTTCATTTATAGGAAGTAGATCCATGATGGGGGGATAAAGCGTGAGTAAACATCAATTCAAAGTTGTTAGTTGAGAAATATTTGACATACAAAGATTCTAGACTTTGTTTTTTAATTTTTACTTACTTTAAGTCATTTGCGCAGGCCACTATGTAAGACAAAGCACATTTTTGCGCATAATTTAATGGTATCTTCTATGTATGCACAAAAACTAACTACGTAACTACACAGACAATCAAAAAAGGGTTTTTGGGCCTTGATATCTAAGAATTTCATTCTCTTTACTATTGTTTAAATTCTAGCCTTGCAGGGGGATGATTTGGAACACTTTGATGGATAGTGAAAGATCCAGATTGATGGTCATTTGTCTAATGTGAAAAGATGATGTGTAATAGATTTCCCCCTAAAGTGAAAAGTCAAAAGAAATGTTTGAGGACTGAAGTTCTTTATTATGCCAAGGTTCAGATTAGAGACCGTAGTTGGATACCTGAAACAATCAATCAAATGTTACAATGCAATATGAAATAATTGTTGATGTAAGCACTCCCATACTCAGAGCATAAATGTCTCACACAACTAGTACAAAAATACACCTAAAGGTCCATGTCAATAGAATACACGGTATGGACGCAACCATTAATGAATCTATGTTTACAATCATGAATATTTAATAACTCCACACAACCTAGATGGATGAAACTAGATCCAGGGTCTTGATATCCATCTCTCAAGCCGTAGTACGAATATTAGCATGTCATTGAATGTCTCGTAGTGAAGCATGGTAGAAACTACTTGATTATCCATCAATGATGTGAACCATTAAAAAGCGCGGGAGAAAACACCAATAATGAAAATGGTTGTTAAGATACTTCCAGTACAATCTATAAAGTGTGAAAATATGTTCTATATGGTATGGTCAACTGATAGGAAAATTAATTTCCCAACCCAGAAACAAAAGTGAGGGAGTGTCATGTTCAAGAGCGACATAATACCTTTTATAATATAAACAAACGTTCTTTCCCAATTTCCCCCCACCATTTCCGGCAAGTACCTCTTTTTTTTGTGCAAGCTTGAGGACGATAACATATGCTTGTCCTTTAAGCTCATCCTTTGAATGAGTCCTTCAGTGTATTTTTAACAAACCCTAGGAAGGAGTGGTTTGGTCTCATTATAATTAATGAGTCCTAAACTATTTAAGTTCTATGAGTCTAGTGAAGGGGTATCTTGATGTCATTTTCATGTTTAAAGCGTTTGAAAAGACACAAAAAGAGAAATCGTTCAGTTATTTCAATGTAATTTTTTAATGAGATCGTAGAAATTAAAGCTTAGTGTTTTTCAATTTTAGGGAGTCAGGAGAAAAACATAAGTAAACTCCACAATGTCGTTTTTCGTAATTCCTAAAAAACATAGGTAAACTCCACAGTGTCCGTTTTTTTAATTTTAATCTCTCAAGCCCGGAAAGGGTAAAATAATGCAGGAGAGAACTCTATTGGCAATGATTATTCAACGTATAAATTTTTCATAAATAGTCTAGTTCAGTCCGCAAAAGGGGTAAACTTGTATAGAAGAGATGATTATTCATTTACTTTTACGAGTTTCAATAGTCAAGTCCTTGACGATGTTTTCATGTTTAGGGCGTTTGAAAAGAGCTTAAAGAGAACTCTTTGGTTTCGATTTTTTGAATGTTTTTAATGAGTTCGAAGAAGTGATAAAAATGTAGTCATTTCCAAATTGATTCATTTTCATAAATAACGTATGTTATAAACATTAAACTAAAAAATTATTGGAACCACTCAAAAACATAGTAGAATCAATACAAAATATGGACTTAAGAGGTTAATAAGCAAAAAATAATATTCTAATGAGCCTAAAAAACTTATAAAGATTCAAAAAGTAAAAAAATAAAATTATCATTTCTATTTTTTACCATTTGAGAGCGATTGCGTGCATTTTTCACCAAAAACTTCAGAGGTGGATTCTTGGAAAACTAGTGGACCAAATGATGAGCCACTTTCTCTAGGTAAATGATATCTCTGATATCTTTGTTTTGATTGCTTTCATTTATGTTTCCATCATGTATTTAGTTTTTTTTTTGGGGGTTTTATTAATTCTAAAATCACCCTCGGTGTGCACACTCTCTCTTTGTTAGGCCCATGCACACCAACACATTTTCTTTTATGTTTAAAATCGAGATTTACATGGTTTCTAAAGATAGAACCACACAAATCTGCACTAGACTATAAAGGCGCCCACACACAACATTGAGGAATTTGAAAAAATTAAATAAAATGCATATTTTTTTTGCAAAAATTATCACAATATTTTCTTATCACTACAAGAAGAAAGCACATTGGGGAGGGGTGAAAACTTCACCATAAACTCATTGGTAATGGTCAAAGGAGCATCCGTAACCAAAAACTGAACGTCACCAAAGGTGGTGTCACCAAAAGTATAGGTGTTATAGTGACATACAAAGTCCATCACCAATAATGATTTATAATGACGAATAGTGACCATCACCATTTCATATGAGCAATGGTGATGGACCATAGCCTCTGTCACCAAAAATTGAATCTCACCAAAAGTGGCGTTTCCAAAAGTATAGGTGTTGTAGCGACATTCAAAGTTCATCACCAATAATGCTTTATAATTACGGATAGTGACCGTCACCATTGCATATGAGAAATGGTGATGGACCATAGCATCGGTCAACAAAAACTGAACGTCATCAAAGGTGGCGTCACCAAAAGTATAGGTGTTATGGTGACATTCAAGGTTCGTCACGAATATTGATTATAACGACGGATAGTGATTGTCACAATTTCATATGAAAAATAATGATTTATTGTGTTGGATCTTTAATGGCCGTCATTATTGGTGCATATATATGGTGACGTTCGTTGACCATCACCAAAATCTGCATTGCCAGAAGTATAGGTGTTGTGGTGATATTTAAGGTCTGTCACGAATAATGACTAGAGTGATGGACATCGACCATCACTATTTCATATCAATAACAATGATTTATGGTTATGGACCTTTGAGGGTTGTCACTATTGATGCGTATATATGGTGGCATTTGTGACCGTCACGATTTCATATTTTTGGTGAGGGTCGAAAAAAGTCACCAAAGATCATTGGTGATGGTCAAAAGAGCCTCCGTCACCAACAATTGATTGTCGCCATTCTATATGGATGTCAGGGCACAATGGAATTGAGCCACCAACCTGCTGCTTGTAAAGCGAGTGCTATTCCATTGAGCAAGCACCCGTTAAAGAATTATACTTTTAAAAATTACACCTTGAAACTTCATAAATTGTAAATTCTATAACTTTCAATATATTAAAGTATTGGCAATATTTTACTAAACAAGCAAAGCAGCATTGAAATTCCAAGTCTTGACCTAATGGTTACTGAAGTGATGAAAAGTGGGTGGAGGGAAAAATAGTTATGTATAAGAGAATCAATATGTTCAGTTGAATACTCAATTAGAAGTGAAAATCTGAAGACATTTATAACCTATAAATTACCTATAACTAGCAATGAAAAGGAAATTTCATAAATGGATAGGATATCGAAAAAGTGGAGGTAGGGACTTGGAACCCTTGTACATCGTTGCCCTACCATGGAAGGTATATACATATGCAACAATAAATTGATTTAAAAGTGAGGTATATGCCTAACAAATAGGAGTTTGACCCTACAACTCTAATTTAGTGGCAAGGAAATATTCAACTGTAAATGCCTGATCTCATACACTGTAAATTTCTAGATAAATGGCTAGGCTAAATCTGTCCATTATCCACGTATGCCAAAAAACCATGTATGTTTGGACTCTGGTTGTGTGTGAGAGAGGGGAGATCACATAAATAATCCATTATCAAACGTAAAAAGTTAACGCACAACATTCTATGGAGATTTTTTTTTTAAATCCTATTAAATACCTTAGAAAGTTTGAAAGGACAAAATTGAAGCTTCCCTCTCCTTCAACACTTCACTAAATATGCCCCTTTTCCAATGCACATGTGGCCTGTAGAATCACAATCAACAAATAGAATATGAAAAGCAAGTTTAATGAATTAAAGTAGCTTTGTTATACCTCAAGCAAATGGACTCTCAGTAATTGGATTCATTCTCTACAAAAGATGATATAGAAATATCTAATCACATTTTTAACTGAAGAAAAGGTAAATTGGATTCATGCTCTGCAATAGATGATATAATGATATCTAATGACATTTTCAACACAGAGGTAAGTTGAGTAAGATCAAGCTCTAAAATGGTGGCATTCAACTTCTGAGTGGTAGTTACTGTATATATCTAGCTAGAGGCTATAAAATAGAGATCATGTTCATATCATAGGAAGTCCCCTTTAGTGACAGATCGTAAGAAGCTCAGACACATCTACTTGTTGCAATAACTACACAGCTAGTGTAGATTTTTTTTCACCTCCTATGCTTGCAAAAAGGGGGAACAACCCCCGCCACTTGGCACAAAATTACGAGAAGTTATAAAAAATTTTCCATCCTAATATTTGTGGGGAAAGCTAAAAAATATGTGGATGAGGTTATTTAAGTGCATGTAATATGTAGATACATAAAGGAATCTAGTGGGGAGGAAAAGAGAATATTTACTAGACAAGGAGAGTTATAGAGAATTCAAAAAGCTAATGTTGATAAGGAAACCTATAGAAAAATATATTCCAACAAGAAAACCTATATAAAAAATATCTTAATAAGTACACCCTCTCAGTCTATGTATTGATGTGCAGTGTGGGTATCAAATTCCATAATCATATTTACGATTTTTCTTACAAAATGCTAGAAATAAGCTCGAATATAAATGTTGTTAAAATCCAATATGGGGGATAAATGAATAGAAATGGCCAAGGAGAACGCATAATGCCCCAAAAATAGAGGAAGAAGAGGATGTAGTAACTGAAGTTGAAGCAAACAAGAGAGTAGGAAAGGAGGCAATAGGAGGGATTTCAAGAGGAGGTAGGGACCAAGATGACCTAGGTCATTCCAGAACCAAGGAAAATACTTTTACGTTGTGAAAGATGTCCAAGATGAAGTTGAAAAGTTTTCTTGGGAACTGGGTGAGAATATCTTAGAATTTAATGGGATTGTAATAAATCATAGGTGGATATTTTAAGTTGGATGATTGTGAAAAGTTGTGCATTAATATTCCAAGAACTTTTAAACATGGAGAAATCAGTTTACTGGAAGAGTATACTTTGCTAGTCTGTGTTTCTTAGATTCCTGAAGCAGAAACTCCATTGAATGCTCAACATATGGATAGTAATTCTTTTGCACCAGTAAATTCAAATTTTGGTGACACTTTTCAGATACAATATCCATCTGAGTGGGACTTGGAACTAAAAAATGAAATGTTATAGAAACTAGAGAGAGATGAATGTGGCTTTGATAGGGTGGAGAACTATCCTGGATGTTTGAATTTTGAAATTAAAACATAGAATTGTCATTCTGGTTGTTTTGATGTTTATGTATATTGATCACAGGAAGCATTAAGAGAAATAGATGAAAAAAAAATTCGGAAGGATTTAGCTAGAAGTATTAAAATTTAAAGCATATTATTCAGGGTACATAAATAAGGATAGAATTATACTACCTTCATTGGCATCAAAGTCAACTGAAGTGGGGGTTAGAAATCAATTCTTCATAAATCTGTCATTTGAATGCCATAGAAAACAAACATAAGACAACAAACCTATGATATGGACTATTGGAAGACAAATTACTGAAACAAAGGATTGTGGTGTTAAAAACATGGATGCTAATTTGGAAGATGAAGCTATGGAAATCTAATCAGTAATAGATGAAGATTCAAGTTCACATTCTTCTATAAAAGATAACTCTAGGGAAACTTTTCAATTGAGTTCTAAAGTGGGTAGTTTAGTATTGTTTAACTCAATGCCTTTGCCTACAAATTCTGTTTGTGGCACTTGGTTATTATCTTCTGAAATTTCGCAGATGCCACTATGGAAACAAAATGTTGTGGTGCATGAAAGAAATAGAAAGAAAGTGGAAGAAAATATTGTTGAATGTAAGCGTTTTTTTTAAACTTCAAGGAGAAAATGCTTGCTCTTAAATTTAGAATTCTCAGGGAATGGTGGGAAAAGGAACAACTTATCTTATTTGCTAGGATATTCCATGGAAATAACCATCAAATTGATGGTTTTTTGGATATTATGTTGCATGGATATGCCATCTTATCAATTCCAATATTCATTTCCTGGTATGTTTTCAATGGAAATACATGAGAAGCAAGATTTCTACTGATTTAATTTTTATGTTGCAAGGGTTTGGCACCAAACATTTATTTTCTAATAGAGTAATTGTTTGTTTGTCAGTGTATTTGTAATATTTTATTTGCCACTATTTGGAAATCCAAAATAGTGTAATGGGAAATATCACTTAAAGTGGAATGGAAAGAGGTAATAGTTGAATTTTATTTCTTTGCATCAATAAAACCCCAAGGGTTCAAAAATATACCTTTCCTTCTTTATTCTTCCATGCTCTTATGTGATTTGAGGCTATATATATGCTACTCACATTTAGGAATGACCTGAGTTGTTATGATACAAAACAATTGATAGAAAACAAAAGATGGGGATAGAAATTGAAAACCTTTATTATTATTCAATATGCTTTTATTATAGCCTTGTAGGGGGTTGACAGTTGATAGTTATCTCTCAACAAACTAATTAGCTAACATATGTGCTAACTAACCACTAATTAGTTTTTATTACATTTTATTATCACTACATTTGGAAGGCTTTCAAGTGTTTGGGTTAACACAAAGAATCATGGTAAGACCATCCCCCAGTCTTAATAGTCGACACCTTTTTCAAACACTAAATATTGGTTAGTGGAGATTGGGCTTGCCAAGGAAAGGTTGGTCCTACCCTTGAAGTTGCCAGCATTGACTTGGTTCCTATGTAATTTTAGAAAGTCATACATGTCCCAAGAAACTTTTGATTTTATGCTTCAAAGAAGTTAGTCATAATTTACGCTATATATGCCTTACGTGATGTGTGTAAATTGATCTAGAGAATGGCATGCTTTGCGTAGAGAAATTATAGTAGAACCTCAACACTCGTGTTATGAATTTTGATCTATCAAACATATCCCATATTGGTTTGTAACAACTCCTATAGTTTTTGTTTTTGTAGCATTTCAACAATTTAATACTAAATAACTCCCTTTGTTCAGTGTTATCATAAACACAACTAGTGGCGGTAGGTGATTTACCTTGACTTTCAACAAATTTTGTTACCTAATTCCCACAATAGTTTGGAAGTGTTTTTCTTCCAACGAATGAGATCTAATCACACAAGAAAATGAATCCAAGGAGATGATATTGTATGGTTGCAGCCAAGTGCAGTCACCTAGGTGTTGTGACTGAGCTATCAAGTATGCAGTATTCCCATCTCAATCTTCAGATGATCGATATTGCAAAGGTGTAGAAGCTCTTATGTACTACACAAATGAAATCAACCAGGAAATATTGTGGAGTAATAAAATAAAGTAAAAACAACCTAGCTCTGATACCATTAATGTATCAATTACAAGTTGCTTCACCTCCTTGATGACTTGTGTTAGAAGAATATTATGGCTAGGACCAAAAGGGTTGTATCCTTAACATATTTTCAACTTTGCAATTGAAAAAAACCATGATAATGGTAATGATAATGACCATGAAAAAAAGGGACATTATAGATTGAAACCAATGTTCCACGAGGCTCACCCCCCCTAGGGGTCTAGTTTCCTAGCTCCCCCGTGCTCCGGGGACGAGAAGGGGTCGTTTCCCCACACTCCCAAAAAATAGGGTACGTAGGGGGACGTGTGAGGGGGTCGTTTCCTTATGCTAATGGGTCGTTTCCAAAAAGGTGGTTGTGAGATCGCGAGGGGTTGTGGGGAGTCGGGGGGGGGCCGGGGGGGGGTGTCGAGGGGGGGGGTTGAGGGAGGATGTGGGGTTCGAGGGGGGTCGATGGGGATGTTGGGGGGTTGAGGGGCTTGATTTATTTAAATAAAATTTTGTTTCTAATTAAAATTTAACATTAGGTTTAATACTTTAGGGTTTCAATTCTTTTTTTATAAATTTAATTCATTATTCGCCCTGACCCCTCACTCCATTCGCAAGACATTCCTAGTTCCTCTGCAACATACAAGAATTGGTCCACATATAGCTTCATCCACTCTATCAAGAGCAACAAGCTTACCTCTAAAAGAGCGGAGAAGTTAGTCATTGTGCACAGTGCTCTACGCCTTGAGCATAGGAATACACCTGAGTATCTGAAGGAACCAACAACATGATGGAATGTTGATTCAGAGGATGATGCATAGGTAGATATGGAGGAGAGGCTTGATGAAAGACAGATGGTGTTGGTTGGTGTGCCACTTAGCATGTTTGAGAATGCTAGTGATTCAGATTCAGATGGTGATATGGTTGATCCTGATTTATTCATGCAACAGCTAGATGTAGAGACTAGCGGGGCATTACCTTGAGGCTTGAGAAAAATTATGCTCGTCTATCTTTTGATATGTTGATTTTCTTATGTTATTTTGACTCTATAAAATTTTGACTCTTGATGTATCAAACTTGACTTTAGTCTTTTATAATTCTATAAAATTTTGATTCTTGATTTATGATGTATTAGACTTGACTTTTATAATTTTATGTCAATATTCACTGTTCAGTATTCAATGTTCATAGTAGGAAGTGGAACATAAATATGGTTTAAACTTTAATCATAATGTATGATGTATGATTATAAATTAGAATTTTAAGTTCATATGATATTAGATAATGATATTCATATCAATGATCATGCTTTGCAGCTTTTCAATTCAAACCCAATTGTCATGGTGGACTCAATTTATAAATTATATTTTATATTTATAAGTTTTTATAACCCTGACACCCCCCCACATTTCCTAAAAATTGGTAGGGAGCTTTTACATAGGCCGCTCCCGCGTATCCTCACTCTGTCACCCCCTCATCCTGGAACCTTGGTGGAACATTGATTGAAACACCATTCAACGGTCAAAGGACCCCAAAGGAGGTGCTAAAAGGAGATTTTATTTCTTTGAGAAATTTAAAGAGGCCTAGTCAAAGTTACAGTAAACAAAAAAAAATGCATGTGTGGGGGAGTTTTTTATATTTTTATTTGGATCCAAAAATAAAATTTAAAATTTGGTCCTAAGAATTTTTGTCTCCAGCATTGAAATTTGAAATTGCAAATTTTTAAAAGATTGACTCCAAGGTGATTAGGCCATGTGAGGCCCTCCTAGAAGCCTCCATGACCACTATAAAAAGAAACTTGTCTACTCTCCAAAAGACAGAATTGACAAGCATACTTTTTTCTCTGAACTTCTGAAGTTTGGGGTAGAACATAGAATAGTAGAAAGAGGCCAATCTTCTTATGATTTTCGGCTTCATTTATATGCTTTTTTGTGTATGGATATTCTCCGGAGAGGATGATGAAGTCATGTAAAGTCTAAGGTAAATTTCTATGTTTTTATGAGGCTCGCATTAGTGTCATCCGAGGCAACCTCAAAGGATGAATTTCGTTCCCTTCTTAGGCTAATTTGAGGTCATTTACACACTGTTCCAAGGTATACTAAATGCACATTTGAGGACTGTTGACTAAGGATTCGTTTGGACATTCTTTGGCGCTATTCACTTAAGCATTGTGGTTATTTGAGTGTTGGCCCTAAGGCCTATTATTTAGCTTATTTGAGATACAAGAACAACCTTGGTCTGAGATCATTTTATACCTAGAATAGGAGGGTATTCAGATCACCTAAGGCATAAACCTTGATTTGTTCTGTGGCTGAAATCATCTACATTCTTCATTGGAGTATTTTCATTTATTTGAATAGCTAATTATTGACCCTTATGGAATTTTTCTAAGGTTGCTCGCACTTCTTCCTGAGGTCCATCTTGGTCCTTCGACGAAATATCACTGTGACTTAAATGTGGGCTTTTGATCTCATAATATTCTTACATCCTTGAGACTGAGCATCGCTTGAACCAAGACCAGAGTAATACTCTGTCAAGTCTCATTTCAAGGACTGATTTAGTATTATTTCATTGCAAAGGTTTAGGACTATGTTGACATGGTGAATTTTCGCTATACCAACAAGGGGAACTAACCCGATCACAAACCCCAACTAGATCTGATTTCATTTGGAGTGGCTAGTTCGAATGAGTTTTAAAGGACCCCGTGAATTGTTATAGGTGTTGAGATATTTCCTCTTGGAGAAAGACTTCAATTGAATCAACAAAAGGAAACAACTAACCTATATGCATCAAATCCTATCTACACTACCATTAACTACTATAAAATATCCTAACCTATCCTATAGGAGCATAACAAAAGGGAGGTTAAACATCATAGGTAAATTCCAAGTCCAAATGAATCAATTGATGGTTCACATAAGAACAAGGTTGCATCAAATCTAAATTGCAATCCAATCACTCATACAGGAATACACATTCCTTTTTATACAAATAAAGCTTGCAATTGATGTCTAACACAGTTTCAAATCAAGGATTGCCTATGAATTAACTATGATGAAGAATTACATTCAAGCAACCAAGGCTAATCATAATTTGTATCATTATCAATATGCACAAAAAAAAACACATTTGTATTTATGCCAGCAACGACACCATGTTTCAAAACATATAAAAGCAAAGGACCTTAAATCTAAAACAAAAGGCTACTCATTCAACCAAACGATTTTTTTATTCATAATAAATCAAAGTTGTTCTTTCTAAACAAAAAAAGCCTTAATCTCATTTCTGGAGGTAATACTTATGCGGCTCGGAATGAATTTCTGTATTCCTTTCTTTTCACCTCCCCTATTTTCATTACATAGATCAAAATATACAGATGAGAATGGTTGATGAAACTGTTGACACGTCGAGGTCACCTTTTCTGGAGCGTTCTACTTCATGGGGGAATGAATGGATGTTGATGGTACAGATAATGACTGCATATCATTTTCTTTGCACCTGTGTGAAGTGGCTATCATTCCCTATCATTTCCTGAAGGAAATTGAAGATGTTGCACTCATCATCCCACATCTGGCATGTTTTGAGGTGTATCTGGTGGAAATGACATCTTGATGGATCAATAATGCCATGGGTGCTGCAATTTTGCCTCTCATCTCTTGATCCTCGCATGCAGAGATATTTAATCATTAGCTATGGATATAAAAAAATATAACAGAAATGCTTAAAAACACAAACATTGTCTTCATTAAAAGTTTATATCATTAACAGGAACAAATGTGAAAGAATCGACCCCTGGTTTTTTAATTCATGCATTGATTTAGTCCTGCAAGTGTAAATCCGATTTACATTCAGAATCATTGCATAACACATAATGGATCAAAAATCCAGACTTGAAATATTATAGGCGGGAACCTATACCCTATCGGGTCTGACATATGGGATTTTCCATTAAAAACCATGACCACAACATTTTATCGGATACACAGGAAAACGCAGAAAAACATGCAGCCAGACCATACAGTCAGACTTCAAATATTATATACCCGAGCCTATAATTATCGGGGGGTCTGCCGTATCACAAATCACATATATATAATCCCCAGACTCAGCTGATTCGGATATGCGATGGGGAAGCAGGCCTGACAACATATATATTTTACTTTATAGTCCTGTCAGGTCCACTATATCGCATCGACCTTATGTATAGGCTTCGACTTCTGCTGATTGTGATATGCGAAGGGCTCCAGACCCAAAATATATTTATTCTAGTTACTAAAGCCATCGGGTCTAGAGGACAGGTGCGCCTTATAAGTATATAGCATTGGAATCCCGCTGATTGTGATATGGGATGGGGCTCCGGACCCGAGCTATATGTAATGTAGTTAATAATGTTGTTGGGTCTAGTACCTTATGGTGAACATCATGCCTTAGTGTTGATTCCGATAGGAAAAAAGGGTTGATTTGTGCATGTTTTGCAAAGTATTTTTGTTGTAAAGAGTTATGATGGAGATAATGATGCAATAGAAGGTTTCGTGGGTTGAAAAAGTCCTGATAGGATATGAATGAAGGGCTTAGAGAGCATTATAGATAAATCATGTGGTAGGGATTTATTAAGGGAGCCTTGACCATTTTAAAGTTGAAGATTTGACTTGGAAAAGAGTTAATATCCCTAGGATAAAACAGATCATTCAGAGGGGTGTAAGATCAACTTCTAGGGGACCCATTCAAAATTGCTACCAGGGAAAATTTTAATATGGTGGTTGTTGTGGCCACAACAAATGGTGAATCACTGGGCGAACTGGTTATCTCTGTTTCCAAATAAACCTTGGATCAATAGAACATCAGGGTGTTAAAATAAAATTGAAATGAAAATTGTATAGATGGACAGGCATGGATTCCACTTCAACATTAATTTCTTCAACTGGGATAAAGACAAATAGCTTCTACTTATTGATAGGGTTTCGACAGGAATTCTTGAAAGGTAATATTATGGAATTTATTGACCTTCATTTACCTGTTTCCTACTTTCAAGAATCCTTTCAGGGGCATCACTGGTCTGCTAATACCTATATAGGTGTCTACCTCAGCTCTTTATTGCTCATCAAACTTGATGTAGATATGTTTATCTACACTTCGTATGAGGAATTTAATACTATATTTTCATATGATTGAATGGGGTGCAATCATGGATCATGCCATATTTTTAGACTGCTTAAGAAAGGTTGGGCTTGCTGTGTCAACCAGTACTTTGAGTCCAGCAACAGTCCTTACTCTAACGGCTTCCCAAACAACCTATCCTTCCAGATTGGCGCAAGGACTTGACATTTCATTTTCTTTTAAATAAGTCCTTCCAGTTTCGGGCACAAGGACTAGAGCACAATTGGATTTGCCACATGGTATATGACAGTGAGTTTAGCCCATGAAAGGAGATTTAGTTGTAGATGACAGGTATTGGAGAATTTAGTGTGGTGGATGGGACAAATGGAGAATAATTTCAAACCTTGCAGGCAGGCATACGCTAGGTCTGAGTGGGATTTATTAAAATGCAACGTTCCTCCATGCCAGTAAAACTGTAATTACACATTTTTTGTTTTATAAATATGCCCCTACATGCTCCAGGTATCCAGGTTATCAACATATCTTACCTAGTTCCCAATAGATGCTAGTGAGTGGCTTCAATTTGAATTCCATAGCTGGTTTCCAAGCTCTCATAGGCTCATTGAAAGTTTGTTTGATTTGCAATGTAATGATGGATTTAGGATCAGCATACTCATCAGCAGGTTAATGAAGGAGGCCAAAGCTGAAGCTAGAAAATGAGGGCAACCTGAAAAGGTAAAAACAAGATTGGAGGACCAAAATTAGTTGGCTGAAAAGGACTGCAATTCAAAACTGCAGGAAAATAAACTTTGTAGAAAAACAAGAAAGGAAAAGATGGAAATGTAACTAAACTAACAGCAAAAATAAAATGAATTCTAACCTATTCAGGAGGTAATCACCATGTGATGGCTGCTGGAAGTATCTCTTCAGATGTTGGCCATTAACATGGATTTTTTTAGTTTCTCACTGTAAAGTTTTCAACCTGTAAGTTCCTTGACCAATTTTTTCCACAACTTGGAATGGGCCTAGCCATAATTGTTGGAATTTCATGTGTTTACCTTTTCTCTCATTCAACTTGTCCCATTTCAGGACTATCTCTTCTACATGGTAATCTTTATCTCCTTCTAGATGGAAATCAAAAAACCTCTTCACAATCATTTGGTGATTTCTGAATTTATTTCTGGCTTTATCTCTCAATTTCTCCAACCTCACCAGTTGGTTGATCCTTTCTTGAAGCATGGTTGAAGGGATTCCTCTTGAAGCTTGGGAGAGGTGTAAAGAGGGAAGGATAAGGTTTGGAGGCAATATAACTTACTGTCCATAGGCGAGGATGTATGGGGAGTTTCCTAATGCCGCTTTTGAGGTGACCCTATCGACCCAAAGGGCATTTGTTAGAGCATTGTGGCAGTTCCTTTGGTTGTCAGTGACAGATTTACAGATTATGCGTATGAGGTGCTTGTTTGAGGACTCTGCAACTCCATTTCCTTGGGGGTAATAGTTCGATGCATACCTTACGTGAATTGATTTATCAATAGAAAATTCAATCAATTTTAGTGATGAAAAGTAAGAAGCATTATCAAATATGAGTGTCAGGAATACCATATCTGTTGATAATGAATTTTTCAATAAATGATATTACGTCATCTTTGTTCACCTTCCGAAGCGGGATGGCTTCGATCCATTTGGTGAAGTAGTCGGTTACTGTGAGTATATACTTATGCTGCTATGAAGAGTTTGGAGTGGTCTCGAATATGACATCCAGGACCCATTGCTGGAATGGGCGATAAAGCATAATGGGCCTTAGGGAAATGATAGGATTTATTTCTCATCCTGTGGCCATTTGACATACCTTTCATTTCTGAGCGTAGGCATCCGAGTCTGTAAACACTGTGGGCCAATAATATCTGGCTCTTTACATTTTGTGAGTAGTGGTCTCTCCACCATAATGACCGCTTGCTCAGTCACCATGCATCTCTTTCAAGACATGGTAGGCATCATCCTTTTCCAAACGCCTCAGCTAGATTTCGTCATAATTTTTTTTGTGTAGTTTGTTATTGGCCAAATGATACTGATTAGATTTCGATCTGAGTGCTCTCCGTTGTGATGCCTCCATGTGTTTAGGACATGACCCCTGTGTAAGATAAAAGTGGATGTTATAATACCACAACTCAGGATCCAAAAGGGCTTCTGACATTTCATGCTCACACATCAGTGCTTCATCAATCCATAGGGGCTCCTCCGTGAACTCCACTTGTGTATTCTATAAGTTCTATGCTTCTAGTTCTTTGGATGCCCCTACTTTTTCCGCCAAGGCTTCTACCGCGAACTCACAGTCCCTGCCCTCGAACTATCTTCACAGGCTTAGTCTGGAGGTTGTATTCTTGAAGTGCAGTTATCCAATTTCCTCTTCGTTCACCCATTTCTTTCTGCACGAAGAGGGCTCTTACAGCAGGATGGGGAGCGATCACTTTAGTCCTGGCCTTTAATAAATAAGGGCAAGAATGTTTTATGGCCTTAAAAACTACAAAGCCTTGCTTCTCCACGTCCGGGTAGTTCAATTCTGTGCCCTGGAGATTAGATCTCATATAGGAAATGGGGACTTCATTTCCCTCGTCATTTTTTTGCGTGAGGATTACAGCATATGAAACATTAGAAGAGAAAGTATACAAGAGGAATTCCTTATTGAAATTAGGACTAACAACACAGGTGCTTCTGCAATGGCCTATTTAGTTTTAGTTCGTTGAAACACTTTCTTGGCTTCATCGCTCCACTTATACACCACATCTTTCTTCATCATTAGCTGCATGGGGTGCACTATTTCCGCGAAACTTGAGGCAAATTTCCTAACAAAATTGATCTTCCCAAAGAAAGATTACATTCCACTTTTATTGGTAGGGGGTTGTATTCTCATGATGATCTCTATTGTTTCAAGATCATTAACAATCCCTTCTTTAGAGAGGATGTGACCCAGTAGTTTCCCTTCTGTGACAGTGAAGACGCTCTTCTTGGGATTCAACGATATTCCATACCTTTGGAATCTTTCGAAAATTTGTTTCAAGTGATAAATATGATCCCTTTTGCGATATGAATAACAATAATGTCATCCATGTACACTACTACTGATCTATTGATCAATCCTCGGAAAGCTGTGTCCATGGCTCTCGGATATGCGTGAGTGCCCCATTTAGTGTTTAAGGTTGTCTTCAGCTGATCTGCATTAGATACCAACACTTGATTATATCTTGAAAAGCCATCTAAAAGGGACAACATTTCATACCTAGAAATGCACTGAAGGATGTGTTCCAAAGAAGGGACATGATAGTTATCCTTTTGCGATGCTTTGTTCAAGTTTCTGAAATCGATACACAGGCTGATGTCTCCATTTTTCTTTCTCACTAGCACGAGATTGGCTACCCAGTGGGTGTGCCTGACCCAGAAAATGATTTTAGCATCCAACATTTTGTTTAATTCTTTCTTCACCAATAGTTCTAGGCTTGGATGCATTTTGTGAAGATTTTGTTGGTAGGGCTTAGCCTCCTTTTCCAAAGGAATTACGTGCTGCATAACGCTAGTATCAAAGGTTTTTAGGGCTCCATTTGTCCATGCAAAGACGTCCTTGTATTTTTTAAATAGCTTGACAAATGCAACCTTTTCTTATGGAGAGCACCCCAAGCCCAAATTAATAGTTTTTGGGTCTTCTTTGGTTCCAAGGTTGACCGATTCATACTTCATGGATGAGCTATGCATTTGGCAATTAGTTGGCTTTTTGAATTTGTCATACAAGTCATACAAGTGATCCATCTTAACAACTGACTTGGGAATTGTATTGAACTGATCTTTTTCCTCACCTTCCCTCCCATTCAAAAGCCTGTCATGTTCATTTTCATTGATGACTGCATTCTTGAATGTCTCCTCGCAGTGCAATAATTCCAAGATTTGCTCGTCATCTTTGAACACTTACTAGTTTGAGATGTTATCAAGCCCAGATGGTCTGAAAATCAATTCAACATAACATTTATTCTTCTTTAATCTAAAATCAGGCAAACGTTTTGCAGCCATATTGACCATTAGATCAGCATCTTAGTTTTGTCCTCGAGGTATGTATGTGATATTGAAGGAATAAAAATTGTCAATTAAGTTCGATACCTCATGATGGTATCTTACCAGGTGTGGTGAATTGCAGTGTATCCTCTTCCTTACTTGGTCCACAATTATTTGCAGGTCACCAAAAACTTTAAGAATTTTTACCTTCATATAATGGCCCTTTTTAGGCCCTGCAGCAAACCTTCTTATTCTGTGATGTTGTTGGTGCATGTGAACTCCAACCGACTGGCCATCAGATGTTGGTTTCCTTGTGGATCAATGAGAATGATTCCAACACCTACACCTTCAAGGTAGTTAAAGCCATCAAAATAGAGTGTCCAAAATATAGAGTCTAATGTTACATCAATTGAATTGCTTCCTATGAAACTAGTTTTATCATCTACTAATTACAGGGTGGTTCATCAGTTGGACTATGGGGGAGAGCTTCCAACTATGTGTTTATTGGAGCTTCTTCAATTGTGTCTGCATGGAATTCTCCAAAATAGGTTTCCGTGGCACAAACATTGAAACTATAATTCCAAAGGATAGAGTTGGTAATTGTTACAGGTTCATTGGGGTTGTTTAATTCTGTCACCACATACTTCATGTATCTTTCACGATCAACTCTCAACATATCACCCTTCCCATTCTGAGGCAGTAAGGGATGGGACTAATCAGTTGAGAAATATCCATTCAGCTTCGTTGACCACTCCCTTCTAAGTAGCATTCCATAAGCCTCGAGTTTATTGACCACCATTATATCAATGACTTGTGTGTATTGTGGTTTAGCAGCCATCTGAATCAGCACATCTTTCAATTCCCCAATTACTTTAACATTTGTCTTGTCCAATTGCATAATTTGAGTCCCAGTTTTCTCAGGTATCGCATGCAGTCTTTTAGCAACAACGTAAGGCATCACAGTGGATGAGGCACCAGAATCTACCAAGAAATTGTGTACGTTAATGTTGAGGATTTCAAATGTGATAAGGAAAGGTGGAGTAATGGATTTTGATTTCCTCCCTATCATGGCTACATTGAAATCTTGGGAGCTTCGATTCGTTTTAGATAGAGTGGCTTCCATAGCTGATGGTATTTGGCTGTATTAGGGGTACTAACATGTTTGGACACCAGCTTCTTGGTTTGGCTACTTGGGATGGTGGGAGTTTTGCAGTTCCACGCATTCATAGCTTTCAAGAGAAAATCTCTTTGCCGCATTAATTTTAGCAAATAGAAATACATGATATTAGCTTGAGATTTCTTAAGATCATCCACAATATTGTAATCAATGTTATAAATAGGATAGGATAGAGTAAACATATCGATTTTTCCATTATTAGGTGGAATTTTACCATTGTGAGTCACCTTCGTTGCATTTGGAGATGCATTTTCTTTTTGAGGATAGCTCATGACTGGCGTACTCTTGAGATCACCACTAGGTTTATTCTTCTCAACAGGAACCTTGGGAGCAGATACCTTCAAAGGGCAAATATCTTTCTTTATCTGATCTACCGGCTTCATCACACCCGCAAGTGGCCCCTTACTTCGTGTGTGGATTTCATTAGTGTGGATTTCTGCCATATTGTCCCCTTGGTCATCATCATTCTCATTTGTATAGAAATCCTACAGTACGTTTATTTGGGATTCTTCATCCAAGGGCTCTTCTACTTGGTACTCTTCCTCATTTTCTTGTTCCGGCTTAAGCTCCACTATGGGTTCTTCTTGGTTAAGAAGCGATCCGATAAGAGCCAACTCTTCTGTATTTAAATTCCCTTCATTGGGTGGATCAAGTAGTGCAAGTGGACCATGATCACCTTTTGTCTTCTTACGATAGAAAGGTTTGAAAGATTTTCTATTGTTATACTCTCCTCCACTCTTGCTTGTACTCTCTCCAAAATTCCTTTTCATATTGATGAATGTATTTGTCAACTTCTTAATGATTTGATGCAAATCTTCTACATCTGTGGTATCCTTTTCTTTGATTTCAACCCTTTTGTTATCCCTCCCATTATTCTTCTTGGATTCTTAAGAGGCTTTCTTTTCTCTGGTTGTATGATGGCATGCTATGAGACTGATCATTTCATTCTCAACTTTTACTACTTCATTGGTAGCACCCTGTAAGGTTTGTGCATTACTCCTTTTGACCCACATCACGGTAGGGACATGGGGAGAAGTGATGTAGAATTCCATGAGCACCTCCTGAGTAGGTCTAGCGTTAGCCAGGATTCTGTTGAACAAAGTGTTGAACCGGATGTTAAAATCTTTGACCTTTTCTTTAGTTTCCATTTTAAAATGGGATAGTTCTAAAACTAAAGCCGCAGGTGTTTTTTCATCGCCATACTTGTCTAAAAAGGCCTGTTGAAACGCAGCCCACGAGGTGATCTATCTGATTCTCAAGCTAAAGTACCATGTGGAAGTTGCACCAATCAGGGTAAAAGGGAATAAGCGACATACTATATCTTCATCGGCTTCCCCCAACATGTGCACGATGAGGAAGAAAGAGTGAATATGGTTATCAGCGATGTCTCCCTTCTCAGGGTCGAATTTAGGCAGCACATTTTCTGCATTCTTGGGTAAGGGATGTTGCTGCCCAGGTACCACTACAACATCCTGAGTGAGCCAGGGAGAGAGTGCTTCCAGAGGAGGTGGGAGTTGGTTCCCACCTGGTTGAAGCTGATTTCTACCTGGAAGAGGAACGTTAGCCATATTATTGATAATGAGGTTCTGGTTGAAGGTGTTTTCGAGGTGTTCTTTATTAGGATTACCCAAATCAGGCTAGGGATTACCTTCACTACGACATTGCTTCACCATGGAAGATCATTTGCCAGGGTTGAAATCGCATGACCATTTGAACCTTCTATGGGTATGTGTATAAAAAATATGATTTTATTAATTTTTTTGTTTTTATGTGATGGGATCTTTTATAACTAATTTTTGTGTAATGTACTATTTACCGTACAATATCATTATCCTCTGTTCATGCATGGGTCTATGAACCATTACTTCCCTCAAGACCTACAACTTGTCATATCTAAATTATTTGCATTTGTACGTTGTATCACATGAAAGGATATTCATATGGCGAGCATTCCATGGTGGTGTCAAGAGATAGTTGATATTGTTTTGCATGTTTGAGGAGCTGTCGGCGAGTTTCATGGAGCTGTAGGTTCATATTATAATTCACATAATAGATGAGTTTGAATTTCTTGGGATCATTTCTTGTCATTGGATGTTCTTCTTAGAGAGGTACATGAAGAAACTGAAAGGTTTTGGTCGATGAAGGGAAAAACTCGAGCAGTCTATGGTAGAGGGGTATATATCGTATGAGTCTTTCTATTATGCTAGTGAGTACATCAAGCATATCAACAACACACTAGGTGCAATGATTTGGGATGATGGAAGAGATGAAGAAAAAAGATAATGGGAGATTCTTGAAATGAATGGAAAGAGGCGCATGATAAAGAGTAAGTGTAGGCTTGCCATTTGTCAAATTACTACATAGTAACTATTCACACTGAACTTCATATTAATGCATATTTTGATCTCATAAGTACTATATATATAGTCATTTTATTTGATCATCAACTAATTCAAAAATTGAAGCCATCAGCAAATTCATTCTTTACAATATGACAGCGATGCAAACGTGGCTCACATTGTATGAAGAGAAGAGGAGGAAATGGGACAGTGAGAGGAAATAATTCAAATGATTAAATGGTAGAAGCATACATTATCCTGATAAATTAAAAGAAAATATGCCAATGACATGCCATAACAGTTGGGCCGTTGATCAAGTTATAGATAAATACAGTGCATCTCGTCATTACCCATGTGCCGAAGAGGATGTGCTAAACATAAGGATTGAGTGCAACAACTTGGTAATTATATTCTCTTTCTGTATAGTTGTAACTTCATACTACATCTTTCAATTGTAACATATATATATATATATATATATATATATATATATATATATATATATATATATATAGAGTATATATATAACTATGTTCGGGTTATTAGACACATGACAATGTGATTTTTTCACTTTTTGATAGGTGCATTTTTCCCATCCATGTGGTCCTATGGACATCATTTATACATAGAGGATGTCGATGATGGATGCATGATATAAAACTGTGTAGTGGAAGTGGACTTTGACCAATCCAGTCATGTTAGCCATTGCAATCAAAACCTAATGCAGGGGACATTAGGTTACATTAGAAAGATATAAGAGATCATTCAAGTGGACTTCTCTTCGATCCAATGTGTTATTTTTAGGTGCAAGTAGTGGGACACCATTGATCAAAATAATGTCAAGGAAGATCGCGATAGTGGGCTGATATCTATGAACTCTAGAAAGATGTGGCATGATGTTAGGGAGCTTTATGTTTTCCCAAAACACTGCAACTAAGTGTTTTTTTACCTAGATGCATTGGTTAGGGATTGGTGGTTTGTATTAAGGCACAACCGTAGATCAAAACATATTCTTAAGAACAACAATCTTATTATGAAAGGCGAGCAAGATAATGAGAGTGATGACAATGGATAGTGATATGTACTTGTGTTATTTCATCATTTATACTATTGTTGTATGTTTTTGTTGATTAGCTAGGAGAAATGTAAAAAAATTGAATTTTAGTGATTAACTCATGATAACTTTGTGGAAAATTAATAATTTCGGAGTTGCTGATTAAGGAATAATCAAATATATTATTTGTCAAAAGTTTAAATCTAATTTATTATCATTTTTTATTATTTAATTCTATTTATTTATTATTAAAAAGAGCTAAATTTAAACAAGTACAATAGCAAATAAACAACCAAAATAGCATCAAAATGTTATATCTTTATTACTAGAAACAAATTCACTTTCCACTTTAAGGGAGAACTTCCGATAGAGAAAATCCCCAACTACAAGTAACTTTACATGCCTTATTTTACATTTCTTTATCCTCAACTTTAGAGAGAAATTT
Source organism: Pinus taeda (assembly GCA_000404065.3). Lineage (NCBI taxonomy): Eukaryota > Viridiplantae > Streptophyta > Pinopsida > Pinales > Pinaceae > Pinus > Pinus taeda. Next base: position 112,622 of record APFE030428408.1, read on the forward strand.
CTAAGTTGGTAAGAGTTGTTATAAATATTAATTTAAATTGCTTGAAAATCTCATAGCTTTAGTAATAAATTAAATTTTATAAAAATATATTTTAGTATATCTAAAATCATATTAATTGTGTGAAGAGGCACTCTATATCTTAGCATGGGGAGAGACATTTAAGTGTGTTACCTTTTAAAATAGTAATTAATAGAATTAATGTCCACCATAATTACAATACTTCGATTTACACCTTAATCTTATATAACTCTAATTATAGATATAAAGTAACTGAAAGTAAAAATAAATAAATTTAGCTCTTATTATGAGGAAGAAATGCAATGAGTAGAGAATATAATTTACATTTTACCACAAGCAAGAAATGTATTTTGTTCACATCACAAGAAACACTATTATTGATATTACACTATGTGTTATTCATTCTATATTCCATTTACATGTGGTATTTAAAACAAAAATTTTCTTATAACATAAAATATTTCAACAACCATAAATAAAATATTTCAATGTCCATATTAAATAAGATAATTTTATAGATACTTTATATAGAGACAAGTAAGGAAATTTAAATTGAAAAAATTCTTATATTTTCACTTTAGTGAGAAAAATTGAGAGAATTCTTATTCCATTAACAATTTCTTTCTAATTCAATGTATGAGGGATATTTGTAATTTTTTCAATGTTTAATATGGATTTGATATGTAATATTTTACAAAATATTAATAATAAAAATAATTAATGTATACATACAAAAGAATATCATAAGGGGGAATGTTTTAACATTTTAATGTGGAGAACGTGAATTATAAATAAAATATTTCAATGTCAACTACATATAGATTATACGAGCCTAAATCCATATAAGCCAGTTCTTACAATCATTGTTTCAACCATCCAAAACTTTGTAATCTATAAAAATATCTTTGCAATTTTTTAAAAGTAAGTCATTTTTCATGCAATTTCATATATAAAAGTTTGAAATAATTTCACCAATACATAATATATAATAAATATTATTTCATAAAAATAAACAACGTGATGATAATCATCATCTAAGGTACACATTCAAATTCACTACCATCATCTAATTATATACACCTCTAGCACATATAAATGCCATCAACTAACACATAAATCTAATAATCTAATAGGGCATCATCATCGTGATCACATCTAACAAACAAAAACATTCTAATCTAACATGATCACCACACACATCCTCAAGCTAATATAAATATCATGTCAAATAACTGCTTTCACATACACATCTATCTTAAAGCATATTAAATGAACATATATAACATGACTTAAGAACATACACATAACCACCAACATATAAATTATGTAGATAAACATGAACAAAGAAAATGCACTATATATATGTAAGTCAAATAAGTGCAATAAAATATCTCATAAAATAAAAATAGTGTTGGGATATTCTGTAGTAGAAGATGATGGATGTTGCATGATCCACATTTGTCGAACTCAGTTGAGGTGGATGGTTTGCATGATTAGAAGATGATGGATGGTCAACTACATCTGTGCCCTCAACACGATCTGGAAAATTCTAAGGTGGAGCAGGAGGTGGTTGGTCTACTTTTTTAGGAGAAACATGAGGCACATCCTCTAGATCTAGCGTCCCATCATCAGGCTACTGAGGATGTGTACTGCCAGATGGATCACTAGAACCATGAAGAGCATGATCTGATGGGTTGCTAATACCAGAAGCATCATGATCGCCACCCTCATTATCATGATCATGATCATCACCCTGATCATGACCATTACCACCCTCATTTGATGTATCTGCCACTACATGATGCTGGCCTACATTTCTCATTGCTCTTAGTAACCTACTAGCTTTGATGATACGTTAAATAATAGACATCACATCCCATGGAAAATCCCCGTATAAACCCACGAAACTAGGATTTGCGGTGATATCTCGAGCCCTCGTATGGCATACTCCATCATTAAACAAAACTATGCCAATTTGTTGCAGTACTCCACTTGACCTTGCAAACCAACCCTATGGCCTTATATGCCCATTCCCTCCTAAGGATGTGCCTCACCCTCTCGGGGCTCGCCCATCTCCTCTGACATCTGGTGGGGGAGAAGGCATGTCCCCATAAAATGTGTCGATTTCTACAAAATATATAGTACATACAAGTAATTAGAAAATTTCATTAAACAATTTAATAAAAAAAGTTAAAGAATGTGTTATAATAAATTTTACTCTAATTCATTAAAACAAGAAAATGAAACTAGATTAATTCAAAGAAAAGACTAATATTACCTCTATCATATTTAGGCTTAGTTGTTGTGAATAATATGTTGGCACACCCTCTACAATCAATCCCGCTGTAAGAAAATGCCAACGTGACAAGAATATTGTCATCCCCACTACCTAGTAGTGCCATCTTCTCGGGAGAAATCCTAGCCGAAAACTGATGCAGGAGCATTCAAGCCTAGTCAACAATGTGATAGCATGATCACATGTTGTAACTAGCAAGGTGTTGGAAAACAAATAGTTTAGTTGATTTTATTTATTTAAATGTATGAGAGTATTTATTTATTGTCAAAATGATTAAAAAGGGGCATAGTGGCTAATTGATTCTCCCTGTGTGGAGATCAGGCTAAACTATTAGATTTAATTGGTTTAAATAGAAAATGAAGAAACTGAAAGCTTGATTTAGTGGTTGTTTAGAAAAGAGTGGAACTGAAGAGACTTTTTAGGAGAAGGTGAGATATTTCTGGTTCTGAGCTAGAATTGGGTCATGAATCCATTCTTTGTATAGATTGCGATTTCCTTGTATAATTATAGGTTGGTTAGCTAGGCTAGGTGAGAGGCTACAAGATTAGCGAGAGAAGCAAGAAGGAGAAAGCGAGGATTCACTGTGACAGAGGTTTATTATTGCGTAGTCAATCTAGGGGTGAGACTCTGAATATAGAGTTATATCGAATAAATGTTTCATTACATGTGTTAATAGGCCATTTATATGGGATCCTTTGATTTTCTCTGTGTGTATGCTTGCGGAGGAATCTATGCCATCCTTATCTATTTTATGCATGAATTTACCCATAGTAGTACTGAAACAGCCTGATTAATCTTGGTCCCTAAGCAGTGTTTGAGCATTTTTATGGTCAGTTAATTATCCAAAGCCTTCCCAGAGAAATTAGATAGGAAATAATCTCTGAAGACAAAATATGGTTGAGATTTGTTTTTAATGCAGAGTTAATAAAAAATAAGCGGAATCAAGTCTAAAGGAAATAGTCACGAGAAGACTCAGCAACCATTAGATCTAAAAGATCAACGATCGTGATTGATCGCAACAACAAAAGTATTTGTGGATAGTTTGGGACTTAACCCTATGTAAACGCCGACTGCGATTAGGCGATACAATATAGACCATTGGATCAGAGTTGATCGAATGATGAAGGATTCATCGCATATCGCAGGATAGGAGGGCCGATGGACAATTTAGTCACGATGCCGATGTAGTGATCGCCGATAAATCAGAGATCGACAATTAGGGTCAAGCGGAGTTCAACGTATTGGAGGAGTGGAAACTTGAGGCAGACCTGATATATTTATATATTTGGTATATATAAACCTTGAGATCTGACTCTATTGCAATATCGAAGATCAGAGTCGGAGGAAGGAAAGTGGTATATGTAGTGTTAAAGACTTGAGATAGGGCCGATCACGATCAAGAGGAGGTACAACCTCGATTTTTGTGTGGAGGTCGTACCAAAAGGCAGAAACGATACTTTTTGTGGGGTTTTCCTTTCCAATTGGATTATAAAGGATTTTAACACTGATATATGATTTTGTGTGGTTTGCATATATTAACTAATGGTTTAATAGGGAAAGGGTGTTATATGTGTGAATTATGGGTTAATCAAAGGTTTTGGTGTGGGTTTAAATCTTGATAGGGAAGAAAAAATGGAAGAATTCTTTAAAAAGGTTAATGAAGGTTTTGAGGGAGTAAATAGTCTTGATAAAGGGTTTTAAGTAGGTGATTGGGTTCCGATGTAAAGGAACTGTTATAAAGGGCCCTAATCATTAATGTTTTAAATATTTGACTCCTTAGGGAGTAAAACACATGGGACTGATATGTTTATGCATTGAACATGCATATTTTGGGTAATTGATGATTCCTGCACCAAAAACTCTAGCAAGGCCCTCTTGGGAATCATCTTCCCCCACATGCATATTCAAAACTCAATGATCAGCCTAGAAGGGAGATGATCAAATGTAGGCCTCATATTTGGAAACCTCTCAAAAAATAAAAATAAAAATCATGAAGAGAAAGGGAAGGTGCCCCTCACATGTCTCAATGCACAACATCTATCGAAATCCATGCAAAAATGCCTCCAAAAAGGGCAAACCATTTGATGCAATGTGGTATTTGAATCAAAAAATAAATATAATACAAAAGAGGGAAAATAATGCACTTATCATCACTACGAGAGTGTTCAATGGTCATGACTAATAATGAAAGTCACCTAACCTCCTCTACAAAAAAATAAGAAATCTTTAACTGTCCACCACAAACCTAGAAAACTGATGGACAAACTACATAGTGGCCGACATATCTCTTAGTTTATGTAAGTTGACTCTCAGCGACAACACCATGGGGGACATTAGAGAACTAGGGAAAATACTGCCCTTTCCTGAATAAACCAGTGATATAGTATATGTCCTCCTGAGTGGGCCTATACCATGTCATAGGACTGACATAGAATAGCTAGTCCTGGGAACTCCATCAGTGGATCAGATGTGCCAATAAAACAAAGTTTTCCTTCAGGGACGTGTCCTCCTCATATTACTTGAAGAGGCCTACATTCCTCAAGTGCTCTCATTTCATTGCAATAATAGGGTGAGGGTATAAATCTTTCTCCGCCTCTTTAACCTGCCATGCTCGAATCATATTGTATGGGTCTGCATGTTGCTCCTGCTCCCTCTTTTGACATCTCTATTACATGATTGACATAAAAAATACACCAACCTCATATATAATTTATTTTTTTATTAAATAAAATATGCATTTATAAATATGGAAACATAACTTTCAATTAAAAAAAAAAATCACCCATGTTCACAAAACACAGTCATGCACCAGTGCCATTGTGATGTCAACCATAACCAAACCATAATCAATGCATAGATAAGCATGACACACCATTGTTCGTTCAAAAATTTATTTTTTTGATATGGGTGTGACATACTTGTGCACCAGTGCGCATATATAACCTTCACTAGTAGAAAATGAGTAATTAGTTACTAAAAAAGAACTAAAATTTGCATATAAACGACCATTTTTCAATTGGTGACCAATAGTGTTAGGTCCCTATAATACTAGTGATTACCCCATTACTATTGTAGTTGTATCCCTTATTAATATTGTTATGCCCCTATTGTCCCCAAATTTTTATTACTGTGCCCCATAGAATCCCTCTATTGTTATTTTTGTGGCTTTATATTATTATTGTTAGGTCGGCTGGGTTATATTGTGACTCCTTAGATTCCTATATATAGAAAGGAGGTTTTGTCATTTGAACCATTGAAGAATTGTTCATTTATGTAATGTAAAGGAGGTTTCCCCCTCGAAGAGGTTGAATTCTAAGGCGTTCAACTATCTTTTCTATAGTTTTGTGAGTTGGTTTCATAACATTTCATATTAGAGCTTTGGATTTTAGGGTTCTGCTGCTCCAAATAGGTCATCGTCACATTTTCTCTATAACTTTTTTTCTGCGATGTTTCAGAAGTGAAAAAAAAAACAAATTTGAGATGAAATTGTACTGAACCTCGGGTCCAAATTTCAGAGCTTTTTGCGCTATATTTGGGGAGATACGATTTGAGAAAGTTGGTATGGTTGCAGACTCCTGAATTACATTCCAAACAGGTGACCTGGGAAAAATTGTCATAAATTTCTCTCTGAGCATCGGATTGAAATTTTGTAAGAAGGTACAAAAAGAGGATAGACTGTAGTTTCTTGTATATATTTTCAGTGCCAAAGGTTGAAACAATGACACGTGGCACTTCATACAAGTTTGTTCTTCTAGAAAGGTCTACAATCAGGCCATCTTGGGTGATTGTGCATAACTCTTTCTTGGAGAATCCAATTTGGATAAGACTTGTGGCATTGGAAGGAGGACACAGAGGGCTACTACAGGTCACAATTTTAGAACTGGATGATTCGAAATTACAGAGATACATCAGATTCAATATCAAGCTCCTACAAAGTGAAAAAAGGTGTGTAGTTTTTTTTAATTTTTGCATAAGCTTGGTTTGAAAAGTTAGTTTGAAGTCAAAGGGAATAGTGAAGTATTATTATCTATAATTGATGCCCTGATAAAAGAAAATGCAAACACCTAGTAAGCAACCTAAAAGCTCTAGCATGACTCATGAAAAAGAAGACGAAATGCAACATGATATATCAAAATTACTAGACCAAGTGCAACAAGTGTCACTTGCACAAAAAGTAATAGAATCTAAGATGAAAGATGTAGAAGCTAAGATGGCTAGTTTAAAGAAATGCGTAGAAGCTAATATGGATTGTTTAAAGAAAGGCATAGAAGCTAAGATGGATGGCATAGAATCTAAGATGAATGGCATGGGTGCTAAAATGGATGGCATGGACACTAAAATGGATGGCATGGATGATAAGATGGAAGAATTGAATATAAATATGAATAATTTGCTACAAGAAATGGTCACTAATGGTGAAAGGGTAGTAAAGGAAACTCATGATGAGAACAAAAGAAATGTTAATCATGATTCCATAGACTCTAATGTTGGATCAAAGGCCCACCATATTCCAAAAATCGATATGAGGAAGTTTGGTGGCAAGGATCCCGCAACATGGATATTACAGATGGAGCAATTTTTTCGATCTCAATAATGTGCAAACACACAAAAAAAGTACATATTGAAACCTTATATTTGGAACCAAATCAGTTTGTATGGTATCAATGGCTTTGCTCTTGTAAACAAATTATCACTTGGGCAATTTTTACGGAAGAATTGACAACACATTATGAGGATACAAAAAGCATCACTTTTTTTAGCCAAGTGATAAGTCTCAAACAAAAGGGTTCAATAATGGAGCACATTGAGGAGTTCCAAAAATTGAACATAAGGGTAAAAAATATTCCAGAGGTGCATGGGATTGATGTGTTCATAGGGACTTTAACAGATAATATCCAACATGATGTTCGCCTTTGGGAACCTGATTCATTAGAGAAGACATTCAGGTTAGCAAGAAAAATGGAAAACAAAATTATGGCAACAAGGAAGCATACCAGTCACAACTATAAAGATGGAAGTGCTGTTACCCCTAGCCTTCCACAACCTATAAGGTTGACACCACAAAAATTGGAAGAAAAAGGAGAAAAAGGGCTTTGTTACAGTTGTGATAGCAAATACACTAAAGGTCATAAGTGTACTGAGAATAAATTATTCTACATATTGTGAAGAGGAAGAAGAAAAGGAGCAAGAAAGGTCAAAGGAAGAGGATATACTCTAGGGACAAAGCCTAGATAAAAAAGAAATGAATCTGACCATACCTTGTAATGCATTGGCTGGAATTACCACTCCTCAAACCATCAAGATAGAAGGACAAATCAAGAAGAAAAAGGTAATAGTGTTGATTGATTCAGGAAGTACCACAATTTTATTGATTGTAAGGTAGCAAAAGAATTGAATTGCTTCCTATATCCAGCACTAGAGTGTCAAGTGATGGTTACAAATGGAGGAATGATAAATTTCTCTGGAAAGTGCCATAATATCAAGCTATCCATGGGAGAATATGTATTGACTAGCCCAATGCATTCTATTCCAATGGGAGGTGCTGATGTTGTACTAGGAGTCCAATGGCTACAATCCTTGGGTACAATAGCTTTTAATTTTCAAGAAATTTTCATGAAAGTTTCTGTGGAAGGAAAGGAAGTTGAATTAAGGGTATTACAGGGAAACCAGGAAAGATAATCAGCTCTAACGGTATGAAAAAGCTTCTAAAAAAGGAACAAAGAGGTGTAATTGCTCAATTATGTTCGCTAGATGTTTCCACATCAGAATCATCTATTTATCCAGATCTCATCATTCCAAGGTATTTGAGACTCCCAAAGGTCTCCCACATATTCGTGATCACGATCATGCTATTCATCTTATTCCAGGAAGTGTTCCTCCAAACATCAGGCCGTACAGATATCCCTATGCCCAAAAGAGTGAAATTGAACGTATGGTTGTAGAAATGCTAGAGGCTGGTATAATTCAACCTAGTCAAAGTTCTTTCTCTGCTCTAGTAGTATTTGCGCACAAGAAGGATGGAGCTTATATGTCCAGACTATAGGGAGCTCAACAAGCTCACTATTAAAGATAAGTTTCCCATTCCTGTAATTGATGAATTACTGGATGAATTGCATGAATCAATTTACTTCACCAAGTTGGATCTTCATTTAGGATATCATCAAATCAGAATGAAGACTGAAGACATTCTGAAAACAACATTTAGAACTCATGAGGGTCATTATGAATTTTTGGTCATGCCTTTTGGTCTTACCAATGCACCTTCTACATTTCAAGGTTTGAAGAATTCCATTTTCAAGCCCTTCCTTAGAAAATTTGTGTTAGTATTTTTTGATGATATACTAATCTACATCAAGTCTTGGAAGGATCATGTTTAATATGTTGACAGGGTGCTACAACTATTGGAGCAGAAACAATTTTATGCAAAAATATCCAAATGTTTCTTTGGAGTACAAGAGGTGGAATATCTCGGTCATATTGTATCTCATGAAGAAGTTAAGGTAGACCCTAGCAAGATTAAAGCCATTAAGGAATGGAAAATCCCCACATCCATAAAGCATCTACGAGTATTTCTTGGGTTGACAGGGTATTATCACAAGTTTGTTAAGAATTATGGGAGAATAACAACACCTCTAACATCATTATTGAAGAAAGATGCATTTTCATGGACTCCAAAAGCAACAAAGGCCTTCGAATATTTTAAAGAGGCAATGTGCCAAGCACCGGTCTTAGCTACACCAGACTTCACAAAATCCTTTATGGTGGAATGTGATGCTTCAGGAAATGGAATTGGTGTTGTTTTAATGCAAGATGAAAGACCCATTGCTTTTGAAATTCGTCCAATCAAGGGAACGTTTTTACACAAAGCTATTAATGAGAAGGAAATGTTGGCAATACTACATGCACTTAGGAAATGGCAACCCTACCTAATGGGAAGACACTTAAAGGTAAAAACGGATCATGATAGCCTTAAGTACTTTTTAGAACAAAGATTATCCGCTAAAGAGCAACAAAAGTGGGTCACAAAAATGTTGGGTTATGACTTTAAAATCATCTACAAAAAAGGGAAGAAAAATGTGGTGGCAGATGCACTCTCAAGAAAGGATGAGGATGTGGAAGCATTGTTGTGTGCCATTTCTGTTATACAACCAAATTGGATAAATGAAGCAAGGGAGGAATGGAAGAATGATGAAGAAGTATGGGCACTTATTCAAAAGTTACAACAAGATTCCAGTACATCTCATACATTTATCGGGAAAAATGACTCGTTATGGTACAAAGATTGCTTATACCTCTGTAAGAATTTGCAACTCAAACAAAATATTCTTATGGAATTGCACACTTCTACCTTAGGAGGGCACATAGGATTTTTAAAAACTTACCACAGGGTTAAGAAGGAATTTGTTTGGGATTGCCTTAAATCAGATATTCAAAAGTTTGTGGCGGAATGTTTGGTTTGCCAACAAAATAAAATTGAAACAATTAAGTCCCTGGGTCTATTACAACCTTTATCCATTCCAAGCGAACGTTAGGAGGAGGTTTCAATTGATTTTATCACAGGTTTACCCAAGTTTGAGGGAAAAAGTGTCATCATGGTGGTAGTTGACAGACTTACCAAGTATGCAAACTTTTGTGCATTATCACATCCATTTAAAGCCAGTTTAGTTTCTACTGCATTTATGGAAACAATTCAAAAGCTGCATGGAAATCCAAAGATTATTATAAGTGACAGAGATCCCATTTTCACTGGAAATTTTTGGACAATTTTTTTTTGTCTTAGTACTCAATTAGCTTATAGCTCATCCTATCATCCTCAATCTGATGGGAAAACTGAGATAGTAAACAAATGTTTGGAAGTATATCTTCATTGCTTTATATTTGATAAACAGACACAATGGGTCAGATGGTTGCCTCTGGCTGAATGGTAGTATACCACTTCATTCCATACAACAACAAGAATGACCCCATTTAAGGCACTTTATGGATATCAGCCACCATCCATCACATCATATTTAAGAAAAAAATCTAAGGTTCAAGCAGTGGAACATCACATCAAACATCAACAACAGGTCCTCGAAATCTTAAAGGATAACCTTGTGTTGGCACAAAATAGAATGAAACAACAGGCAGATCAACATCGTAGTGAAAAAAGTTTTGATGTAGGTGATTGGGTATTCCTACGGCTACAACCATAGAAACAAATGTCCCTTAAGCAAGCTAAGAAGGATAATAAATTATCGCCAAATTATTATGGTCCGTACAAGGTGTTGCAAAACATTGGTACTATGGCATACAAATTGGAGCTTCTTGCAGCGTATTGAGTGCACCCAATTTTCCATGTTTCATGTTTAAAGAAGTTTATAGGTGACAATCTCCCAGTACAATATTTCCAGAACTTGACGAGGAAGGAAAAATTATATTGGAACCGGAGGCAGTCATAAAAACAAGAACTTGGCAGCTACGAAAGCGATCAAATTTGGAGTATCTCATCAAGTGGAAGAACTTATCCATTGAAGATTCCACATGGGAGGATGAGAATTTTATACAGAAGCATCCAGAACTACTCAAGCGTTGAGGACAACACTTTTTTTGAAGGAGAGGGGCATGTTAGGTCCCTATAATACTAGTGATTACCCCATTATTATTGTAGTTGTATCCCTTATTAATATTGTTGTGCCCCTATTATCCCCATATTTTTATTACTGTGCCCCATAAAATCCCTCTATTGTTATTTTTGTGGCTTTATATTATTATTGTTAGTTAGGCTGGGTTATATTGTGACTCTTTAGGCTCCTATATATAGAAAGGAGGTTTTGTCATTAGAATCATCGAAGAATTGTTCATTTGTGTAATGTAAAGGAGGTTTCCCCCTCGAAGAGGCTGAATTATAAGGCGTTCAACTATCTTTCTATCTTTTTGTGAGCTGGTTTCATAACAAATAGTACCTAATTTATAGTATCTTATAACGTGACCAACTTTTAGTCATTTTTAGCTTAGACATTAATTGGTTTCCTCAATTTTACCATCTAGTAGTATATTTAATCATAAATTTGGTCATTAATTTTTTTATTGTTTTAGTCATTAATTGTTGCAATTAATGACCAAACATACAACCAAATATATTACTATATGAATCATTGAGAAAACTAATTAATGAGCAAAGAAATATGACCAAAATGTTGGTCGTGTTATAAGATACTGTAAATTAGCTACTAATAGTCATATATATGCAAATTTTAGTCATCATTTGAAACCAATTAATGACCAAAGATATATGATAAAATTTTAGTCGTGTTATAAGATATTATAAATTAGCTACTAATAGTCATATATATGAAAAATTTAGCCAACATTTTAATAAAAAAATTATCATTTGTAGTAGGTATTTATATTTTTTTGGTATTTTCATATTCATTATATAAACCACTGATTTAGTAGTTTCTATTCATTTCATTTAATTTCATTCATAATCATTATAAACGACCAATTTAGTCATATATTCATTTTATTCGTGTTCATCATTAATCAATATAAACTACTAATTTAGTAGTTTTAGATTGATTTTATGTGTTCATTAATAATCGACATAAATTAATTAGTATGATTTTGTGACTAAATTTAAAAAAAAATGTCATACAATGTGCATGTTTATCTAATATGATAACACAAAGTTACATATGTTAATTACAAGACTAAATAATATCAAGTGAAAATAAGAATAGTTTCAACCATATAAATATTATTATATAAACTATCAAGTATTACAATATGAGTTTCCAACTTAATATCGGTTGGACTACAATTTACACATGAAATATTGTTTCATCATTTCAAAACATTATCACTGCGTTGCCAAAACATTGTAAGTGAATTCACCAACTTTAAAGGATTGACCATAAGTCTCTATGAGTGTGCCTTATGAACTATATTGTGTCTATGGGTATCAATAGATGGATTCTCTTCTCTCTCTCATTTTGCATTTGTCACTCCAGTGTTATTGTTCTCCTCTTTCTTCAATTGCTACTTCTTACCATCAATATTGAGTTCCTCTCTTGAAAATGAAAAAAGATACAATGTAGAGTATAAGACATGAAATATGATGAATACTTGAATATAAAATAAAGTAGACTATAAAATATTTATATGACATGTTAGGTTCCTATACCAATAGGTTTCATTTTTCATGATTGACTATGGAAGTGCCAAATATGTTCATCCTTGCATGCTGCAGAGGTTCCATATTTTGTATACAGACAAAGAAAAATTAAAAAATGTAAAGAGGGTGTGCCTTAAAAGAATAATCAAAAGGCAAGAAAATGAATTGGTCAGAAAAAATAGAAAAAATGAACCCCAAACTAAAAGACCAAGAAAGTGGCCAATCAAAATGCCACTACTACCTTATTTTGCAAGTTCACAATGTGAAGACGCTGCTGCTTATCACATTTGATGGATGGCCCAACAGTTCAATCTAGACCACTCCATATTTAAATTTGCTGTTGTAGAATAGAGAATGAATATTTGTCCAAACAGTTCAAGCCTGACAGATGAGTAGATAGGTAGAGAAATTAAGGATCCCAACTACTTAATTTGGGCCCTTGGAAGAGATAAGGGTACATTTAGATAGGAGGGCATTCAAAAGAAAAGAAGACAATCAGGGTTTTCCAGTTCAAGTGCACCTAATCCAAAGGAAGAAAAAATGCTAGGTGTATTAGGCTGGGCAGGCAGTCTGGGGTTGCAGAAGCAAGGTTATAATTACTTTTTGTCTTGTCAAGAAGGACTCATCTCGTCAATGATACTGGTACCATGGCAGTTATTTGGTTGCATGACTTTGGAAGCATGACTAATTCCCCTTCATTCCCCCATATATCACTTACTAACATCCCCTCAAGGACCTTGGGATTTTCCCAATAGTCCTTTTTACTCTATTTTGTGAAAAATGTTAAGTGAAACTCTGAGTTCACTTAGTTGGAAGAAGCCACATTTCTTGTGTAAAAATGGTCATTCCATACTCTTTCATTTCCTTATGCCTAAGTTTTCATTCTATAAACTTAGCATTCATCCATTCAGTTTCAATCCATAAACTCATATTAACCTCTAACTCTATTATTTAGCTCCCTTAATCATTTACCCATCCCTATTACACAAAAAACTATATAAAAAACCCAAAAATATAGATATCCCCACCCCTTGGCACTATAGCCATACAATACAAAGTTAGGGGAATACTAGGTCCATTTGGGGCCTTAATATTAGCCCTTCCCTGTCCAAAAGTTAGGATTAATATAACATCTGGTTAGATTAATAGCTATGATGACCCCCCCCACACACAAACCATACTATATAAACCCCGCACATGCATTTCATTTGGGTTTCGTTTAATATCTGGTTAAACGAAAAACCATAACTTGGCGCCAAACATAGAATAAACCCAAAACCAAAGTTCAAAACCCGCCCGAAACATTTGAAAAATGAAGGTTTATCGTACGCGCTTTTCTACCAAACCCCGGTAACATCGCCCTCCCGTTCACCGTCAGATCGACCTCCACAGATCTGAGAGTCCTGATCCATATCGGACGCGCCCCGACGACAGTACGCTAGTACCCGATGGTCAATGGTTTCATCGTCGTACACAGGGACACTTGTCACCTGTTGATTGCAACCGACTGCCTCTGACAGTTACCACCCCCATACCAAAGGTGGTCAGATGGAAACCGCTTACCGCTCCATCCTTCTGCCTGCGTCACTGCGTGACGTTGCATTCACGTCACCCACCACTGCCCTACACTTGTGCCACATCATCCGCTGACGTCACCACCCCGCCACCGTGTCATGTGCCACTTCATCATCCACGTCAGCTGCCATGTCATCCTCCGTACCTGCTACGCGACAAAAATAACGTCATCCCCGAAAAGCGCCAAAAGCGCTAAAATGTCAAAAAATCAATAAAACGTCGTGAAAACGACTATTTTGGCCATTTTCTATTTTGCATCCACAGACAACGTGCATGCATTTTTTACGTCCAACCCGCCTCTAGAAGTTGCACAGTCCACAAACCTCTGAATTCGGCTCCGTAGCTCAGCTCCGCAGCTCAAAGCACCCTTGCTAACTATCCTGGGCGCCATTAAAAACAGGTATTTACCCATTTTTCGCCTGAAACCCTGTTTTTCTATAAATATTTGTTAACATTTCCGAAAGCACCTGTAATTCACATCCAAAATTGCTTTTACCTATCACTCACTGCCTTGTATGCACTATCCGAGCCGTTACTTCAAAGCAAGCCTGCAAATTTAAGCCCATCTCCTCGGCAATTTGGCCATTAGAATACGTTTTGCACCCATTTTCATGGACAGAGACTCCAAAAATGCCCAAGCATTGAACTAAATTTGCCAAGCACCCTGTCTCTTCAGTTTTCTCCTGTTTTTCCAAAATTGAATTCCTCAACTTCCATTTCCCCCTACAAGCTTTTGCCCATTTGGTCAAAATTTAAGCCTATTTCCTCGGCATTCTGCTCACAGCTTACAATTCAAAAAATTCATGTAAAGAACCCCGCCAGACTCTACAACAATTGATCTAAACCATAAATCTTATACATTAAAATCAGTTTGAGATAAAACGTTGTCCCCATAATCCTGATAAAAGCCTCAGAGCTTGAAGTTCTATTTTCTGTTGCTGCTTACATCTGTATTGTAATCAAAACACAAACAGTTGAAAGATGGAGGCTCCAGTGGCTCTCAACATTGCTCCTTTGAATGCTCCACACATGGATATAGAGTGGTTACCTTTGGCAGACAGGGACTTCCAGATCAAGGATATGATGGGCCTCAGATCTCACCTTAAAACTATGTGTCACTTCAGAAACAATCATAGGAATAACACTGATATCCTGGGAATCTGGCAATCTAGTATGCCCATCTACTACCTCCCATCAGTCAATGTGCTTCCTGACTCCATTCATCTGTGTTATGAAAACTATGACCCCACTCAGAGGGCAATCCTCACTCCAGATGGGTCTATGCTATTCTACATCACTCCTTAGTCCATAAATGAAATGCTGAACTTTGACCCTCCTCAGCCTCTGGTTCCTCTTACAGTGAAGCACTTGCTTGGTAAGGATGAAAAGCTCTCTAGTTTAGAAATATCAAGGGTAGGTCAGTTATTTATGGAACCAAAGTGCCAGGCCGATCATCCTCCACCCTACCATCAAGTCTCATTCAATGAAGCAGGCAGGCTCCTGGTAGATATGATTTCCTACATTCTAGGATGCAAAACCGGAGAATTTGTGGATGAAACTGTGTTTCTGCTATTAACCATGTTCACTCCAGGATAGCCCCCTGATGTCATGTATGACTATGCCACCTTCATATCAAACAAAATACATGAGCAATTCATGATGATGGAGAGAGAAGATCTGTTATCTTCTGGACCTTAGCTTTCCATGAAGTCCACTACTCTTCCTACACATATTGTGAGTTTGTTGACATGTTCATCTACCCAACCACTTGCCTATTGATGATGACTCCTCCTTGTAGGCTCACTGCTGAAATGCAAATAATCCTACATCTTTCAAAGGGCTACAACATTGGTGATTGGTACTTCCACCAAAACCACATAGTGATTAGAATTTATGGGTGTGAGCTGCCTCCCTATAAACTGCCAAGATATGTCCCCATGAGACTTTTTTCCTTAGAATATTTCAGACAGCTCAGTAGTGCAGATTTGACTCATTTTCATGGGAAAAACAAGAAAGCACAACTTAAAATTAGACATCCGTTGGGTCCCTTTGTTTTCAATAAAAGGGAAGAAGCCTGGAAGGATGCAGGCAATATGCTAAGGGAAGAGCTCATGTTGAAGCAAAGCTTCTTTTGGGCACCATATGACCCTGAACACTTCATAATCCTTAGAAGAATCAAACACAGGCTTTCAGGATATGTGCACCAGCCAATCCCCCACATTGAACAATATGCTAATCAACAAGAATGGGTAGAGGGCACATTAGATGATTAAGAGCTTACTGAAGAAGAAATATTAGAAAAAGATATGAAAGAACATGAGGAAATAATTGACCTCGAATATTTTGCATAGGTCACCTTCACACAGCCTCAACATATTGGAGCAAGCACATCAACTACTACATCTCCACAACAGCAAGCTAAAGAAGCCATTTCACCTACAGGGAAAGGCAAAGAAATTGAGCATTCAGAACAACAAAGTACAATGGAAGAGCAACCATCCACAAATCAGGAAAAGGGTCAAGAACAGGGCCCTTCAACGCAGAAAAAGGCAGCCGAGATCCCTATATTGCAAACCCCTCATAATGAGGAAAGAGCTAAAATGAGGGACATAATGGAAGAAACACCTACAGGGGCATCCATAGACTAGCAAGGTGGGAAAAGACAGAGGCTAAACCCTTATTCTGAGGAGGAAATTACTGAAGAAACCATAGGCAATATCAGAGGTGAGGGAACTTCTGAACAGCAGATCCCTCCTATTTTGGAGACATCGGCTAGCTCCTTTCAGCAGGAGCAAGAGAGACAACCGGGTGGGGATGTTTCATCCTCCAAATAGCAAACTATGCAGGGCTCGGATATCAAACGAGAATTCACTGAGATCAAAGCTAGAAATGAGCCAATAAGCTTTCAGCTTTACAATCAATTAATGAGAATGGCACCTACAAATCAAAAAAGGCTGATGGCAGCCTATGACATGCAAGCAGGGAAGATGACTCTTAGTCACTTCAGACCCACTATACAGCAGCCACAATCAGCTGCAGACTATATGAGAACCAATCTGGAGGTCCTGGCCAAAGACATCCATCCAATAGACTAGATTGAGTTACATAAATAGGTTGGAGAAATGGTATACTCCACCCTATCAGATAAGGCTCTAATGACCCATAGATTACAAAATTCTTTGTATAATACTTCTACCCAACTAGAGCTGGAGAAACCCTCCTCATTGGCCAAGGATAATAGGATAAAATCCTTGGAAGAGATCATTATATAGTTTGGACATGATCCCAAGGATCCCAAAGGTGCACAGGCCTTGATCAGAAAAAAGGAGGAGGACATAGCAGCCCTGAGAAGACAATTAAAGCTGCCAGCTACCATACATCCTTAAACTACAGAGGTGGCGCAACAATAGGAAGTGGAGGATGTGGTCAGCCTGCTTATGAGGATGAACCAAAGGCTGTTGGACAAAGAAAAAGCATTGGAAGAGGCTCAACAAGGGAAACAGCCAGAGTTGGCCCCTCAACCATCCCAAAAAGCTCCAATAATCATAGCTCCTCCTACAACATTCACTACAGTAGCACCTCCCCTAGATCCAGCTTCAGCAGCAGGTGCCTCAACTTAACAGCAGCTACAACAAGTGCATTGCAAGAGGCTAGTTTGAGCATGGAATCTATGATGAAAGAAATTAAGGCTTTGGAATTACAGATGGCAAAAATGAAGGAGACTAAGCAAAAACTAGCCAAGATTGAGGCTAGTTATGACAAGTCAAACATGACTGTAGCTGAAAAAACCAAGGAAGTGAAGGCTTTAGAGAATAAGATAAAGGCCTTGGAGAAGGACCTCACTCTCCATAGAACCCTGACAGAAATAAAAACAATTTTGTGGAATAAGATTGGCCAAGCTATTGCTGATCAATGGACAACAATACAAACTATTTTTGACCAGATAGAATTCATGCCGGTAGCTCAATATGAAACTCAAAAGGCCAGAGCATTATTGGCAGATAAGCCTGAGCAAGCCAATCAATTGATTCATTTTTTGAATACTCATACTCGTGAGCAGCTAGCAGCTCTAAAGATTAAAAACAGGACAGAGACTATTGTAAGAGTCAAGAAGGTGCTGACCATGAGAAATTTTGTTCAAACTATAGAAAGAAAATGTCAAGAAATGCAGACATAGGTACATGCCTTTAGATAGAAAATTTCAGTATTGAAGAGCAAAGGCTTACCCAGCCTGGTCACTAGCACTGGGAAGTTGTTAAAACAAGAACAATATGCATACAGGCTAAATACTTATGTGCAAAATCAGATTACAACATCATCAAGTGGCTCAGAAGAGACAGTGCCTCCCTCTTGACAAAGTTTGTATGATAAACTGGAAGACTTGTTTTACATTGAGCATGAGATAGCACACCTATTTCCAGTCTGGCCAAATTATTACACATACACTGAAGCTGATGAGACATTATTTAAATTAAGAAAACATCAATTACCAACAGATCAGTGGTGGCAAACCTTGCTTGAGATCTTAAAGTAGTTTTGATTCTCTTCTTGTAAATTGTCTACATAACAAATGAATTGTATTATATGGCTCTGCTATTGGAAAATCAAATCTGCCAAGGAGAAGATTCACGCCAAGATAAAGAGGCTCCAACACAGGTGGCAAAGCATAGCACAACAGGACAACACATTAGCAAAGCGGTCAGGAATCGACTATCAGAGTCAAAGAGTCAACAACAAGCAAGACACCTACAACAGCCAGTAAAGCGCATTTATTTCCTCAGTTATTGCTGTGCAGTTTTTTCCCACATTAGTTATTGCTTCGGTCAAAGTAGATGGATAAATTTATGTCCAGATATTTCCCTATGGGATATTTTGTAAACTTCTATAAATACTTGCGAAAGAGATGTATTATTATTGGTTGGTGAATATCATTCTGGATCTACGCTGTATGTTTTTGAGAACTCTTCAGAAATAAAAATTGTTGGAATGCTTTGTTGGTGAACTTACTATTGTGGAATTGATGGAAAAAGGATATATTGCAGGATTCACGTGTTAACGCATGGATCAAGAAGTCTTTTGTACTCTTATTTTAATGTATTTGTTTTTTACTTATCATCTAAATATCATGTTCTAAGTTACAGGAAAGAAGGATAACCCAGAATTTACTTTGCTGTACTCTGCGTTCAATTCCTGTAATTTTTTATGTTTTCCACAGGACTAGCATAGGCAAGAATTCTTGATTGCTCTTATCTCCCTGGTTCTTTCACTCTAAATATTATCAAGGAATGCTTAACTACTCCCTGATAATGTTCATACAATTTCCCTATGTTATTATAAATGAAAGATTCTTGATTGCCTTTCATTTATTAACTTCATTTCATATTATTTCAGCTTCAAAGTTGTTTTGTGCTTAATTATCCTACTCTGTAATTGTCTTATTGCCAAAGAAACCATCCTAGAGGTTCATTTCCATTAGACTCCATCAACCCAATGGTCTGAACTTCCCTCAACTTACTGCCTTATTCTATTGAATGTAACCTTCCAAACATCAAACAAAAAACTTGTGCTTGATAACTAGCCTAAGATACTCCAAAACAAAGCAAAATTACAAAGAGAGAGCCCTCTTTGGTTGTAGGTAGGCTAGGACCTACAACTAAAATATTGGTTAGTGGTTACCTCGGTCGTATTCCCTCATGGAGCCAGGGAACAACCTGAGTGATAACATCATTTGCGACTCCACTGGGGAATCTAAATCAAGAAAAGGTTAGTTTCCCTGCTTTAAACATATTCAAACAAAAATACCAAAAACAGATTTAGAAGCTAGCTCCAAAGAAGAAAACTCATTATCCTGATCCAAATCCTATAGCTATTTTTGAAAATCATAACTTGATCCCTAAGACCCTTAGGAAACAAGAAGAACAAGAAAAATATACTGATTTAGACCTTCAAACCAATCAGCAGAATTATATACCAACTCCTGCTAAAGCTTCATTCCGTCCTCAGATTACTCTTGCTTCCCCAAGTTCTTCATCCACTTCTCAAAGCACCTTCTCCACTCCTCCATCTACTGCACATATTTCTTCCTCTGTCCCTATTGTTCCAGCTGTCCCTATCTTCTTGTTGCCCCACTTATCCCTGTAAATATGGCCAACCGTTATGCTCCTTTGCAGTTGTGTGCCAATCCAGGGGCTATGACACAAGATTATCAAAGTAAGATCACCTACTTTGATGGTGGTAGTTCATGTACAGCTCAACAGCACACCAAGAAGATGCAGGATTATTTTGAAAATTATGAAATTGATGATGATGATGTGGGAATGAAAATCTTTGTTCAAAGCCTAACTGGTGATGTGAGGACCTGGTTTCGGACACTTGCTACAAACTCTATAGCCAACCTTGAGGCCCTATATCAAGATTTTTTGAACAGATGGGAAAAGAAGAAAGACCCTTTACACATTTTAACTGAATATGACAATTTAGAAAGAGGTTCACAAGAAACTGTCCAAGACTATTGTGCTAGGTTCAAAAATGTATACAATGCCATCCCACAAAACCTTAGACCTCCACCTGATTTAGCCTTGATCAAATTCCTGGATGGATTTGATTCATACATGGCATATCAGCTGAGGGAAAGAGCCCCATTAAGCCTAGCAGACATGCATAATGTAGCTGTTAGTGTAGAAGCGAACTTGATTGCCAAACGATACCGGGCAAGAACTAAAAGAAGAACAACATTCAAAGAAGCATTTTCAGCATTTGAGCAGAAACTAGATGCCATCATCAAAGGGATGGATAGATTGGGAGATAGGGTAGATACCATTGAGATAAAATCATCTTGGGAAGGTCAAACAAGTAACACAGCTACGAATCCAAATTTTAGAAAAAATCAAAACCCTACTGCTGGAAGGACTGGTCGTGATTAGCATATCAGACCTCCATTTCAAGAGAATTATGCAGAAGTCTCAACCTCTAGTGAACCCACAGAGGACCCTCACATCAACCTAATGGGTTTAGATAGCGAACAACAAATTTTTCTAACCCAAGATGACCAAGAGGCCCACGAATTCAACCAATTTCAAACCAAATCTGGAGAGTCATTTGATTTCAGAGAAGGGTATGATGCACCAGTCTATGAGGTTCATAAATAGTACAAGTTGAGAAGCAGAACAATAGATGTGCCTCAACCTACCAAGCTGAAAGATACTAAATAGCCTAAGAAAACAAAGGATAAAGCTGTCCCAATAGAACCCTTTGATAAAACACACCCAAAGGAAGTCACTGTGGAAGATGTATCAGATTTACAACCTTCAAGGAACAACTCATTCACATCCCATTCTTCAAAAGAAGATTTGAACAACCCTCTTGAAAATAACTTTAAATCAGATATACCTTATAACAACACTCATAATGAAGAGAAGATTACTCAAAATTCAGCTCAAAATGAAAAATCTATTGTCCATAATGTAAAAATTCAGATAGAAAAACCTTTCAACTTGGAAACAGAGATAGGTAAGATAAAAATAGCCATGCCATTGTCAGAATTGGCCAAACATGAGGTCTACAGGGAACAAATTAACAGATCACTTCAAATATCTGAAACTAGGGATGCAATCAATGTTTTGGATGAACAACCAGAACTGATTTTTGGTCCGGAAGTCAATGGTAAATCAGTAGATGGAGGAGTTCATCCATTCTATGTGAGCTTAAACATTCATGACAAAGTGTTGCACAACACAATGTTTGATTCAGGAGCTTCCCATAACCTGATGCCTAAGTTAATAATGGAAAGACTGGATCTAGACATCACAAGACCCTACAAAGACTTATTCTCATTTCATTCCAGCTAGGTCAGGTGTCTAGGCCTAATCAAAGACCTTTGTGTATCTTTAGTTCAATATCCAGCTAAGACTATCTTGATGGATGTGGTGGTAGCTGATATCCCTCCTAAGTATGGTATGCTATTATCTAGGTCTTGGGGTGAAAAACTTCAAGGATCTTTGCAACTAGATATGTCATATGCCACCATTTCAGTATTTGGCCACCCAAAGAGATTGTACCGGGAAACATTTTTGAAATATGTGTTTATCAGTCAAGAGAAGCCCCAAAATTTCCCCATCTATTCCATACACTCTGACATGGATTCATTTATCTTATACAATGTTGACATGTGTCCCAAAACTGATGTCAAACTCCTGAAAACAACACAAACAGAAAGCATGAACGAACAGTCTAGGGACCAACACCAAAAAATTGTTGATGAGATTGAAGTAACTAGTGAAACTGAGATATCAAACCAGCTACAAAGTTCAAGCTCACTGCCCACTAAACAAGTCCCCAAAACTCTTGAGACAAGTGTTAATCAAGAAATTTTATGGTAATTAGAGTTTGATGGATCAGTAAACAAATTGGGAGCAGGGGCAGGGGTTTGGATACACAACATACAAAATGACCATGCTCAGGGTCATGCATATAGGCTAAAATTTAAATGCACAAACAATGTGGCCAAATATGAAGCCCTTTCGCTGGGGCTCAAACTAATTAGAAGTCTAGGGGTCACCAAAATTTCAATTCTAGGAGACTCAGATCTGATAATACAACAGATAAAGGGAAACTTTGTCTCAAATGATCCTAGGCTAAGGGCTTATAGAGGTGTAGCTATGGAAATACTAAACACCTTCCTGGAATCACAACTCACTAAAATTCCAAGGAAACACAACCTACATGCACATAGTTTCGCAACCTTTGCCAGCACTTGTAAACTGCCTTTTGAGCCCAATCATCACTTCACTGCTGAGATCAAACACAGAAATTTTGTCCCAGATAATGTAAAAAATTGGCAGGTGTTTGAAAATTACACCCAAATCAACAACTTCCTAACTTTAAAAGAAGAATTTTCAAGCATAAACTTAGACACAAGCACTATTGATGATCAACAGAAAATTGACAAAGTTGAGCCAAATATATCAGCTGAAGCAGAAAATGTGCTTTTGAATCCAACAAATTTTAATCACAGAAAGCTACAAGAACTCAAACAAATAAATTTTGATGAAATGATTCACGAAGAAACCAAAGTAATTGAGATGAAGGACAATGTCCTGCCCATCGGCCTAACCCCCTTAAAAGATATATTTGATTCAAATGACATTCCGAGAAAACCAAAAATGCAACCACTGAATGCAGTAATTGAGGACTGCAATATTGGAACCATAGAAAATCCCACAATGGTAAAATTGTCCAAAACTTTGCCTCCTGATAAAAAACTGAAATATATTGAGTTGTTTAAAGATTTCCAAGATGTCTTTGCATGGAGCTATGAGGACCTCAAATCCTATGACACATCTGCTATCCAACATATAAAACCCTTGAAGAAAACCAGAAGCCTTTTAAACAAAAGCTGAGGAGGATTAATCCAGTCCTCCTTCCCCTTATTGAAAAAGAAGTCATAAGAATATATCAAGCTGGAATAATTGCACCTATTAGATTCTCTGAATGGATCTCAAATCTAGTACCCACCAGAAAGAAAACTGGAGAGATAAAGCTTTGTGTTGACCTGAGAAATTTGAATAAAATCTCTCTCAAAGATCACTACCCTTTACCAAAAATGGATCATATCCTACAAGGGGTAGTGGGGGATTCAAGGATTTCATTATTATATGGCTTCTTAGGATTTAATCATATTCTTGTTCACCCAGATGATCAGGACAAAACTTCCTTTACAACACCTTGGGGAACCTTTAAATATGTCAAAATGCATTTTGGACTAAAAAATGCAGGAGCCACATTTCAAAGGGCAATGGACATAGCCTTTGCTAAAGAGATTCATGTCTTTCTAGTAGTATACCTTGATGATCTTACTGCTTTTTCAGAATCAGACCAAGAACATTTAGAACATCTCAGACAAGTATTCCTAATTTGCAGAAAATATGGCATACCATTAAACCCGAAGAAATCTTTATTTGGCCTAGAAGAAGGGAAACTACTAGGCCACATAATTTCTAAAGATGGAATAAGAATAGATCCAGATAGAATACAGGCTATCCTTCAAGTCCCTCACCCAAGAAACATCAAAGAATTACAAGCCTTTCTAGGGAAGATCAATTTCCTAAGAAGATTCATTCCCAATCTGGCCGAACTGATCAGACTGTTGAATAATATGTTGAAGAAAGACTCTAAAGTCAAATGGACAATAGAAGCTAAGAAAGCCTTTGAGGAAATCAAAATAGCTTTGACAAGAACACTTGTTCTTACAAGTCCCAGGTTTGATAAAGATTTTATAATCTTTTCCTTTGCATCTGAGCATACTATTGCTGCTGTCCTATTACAAAAAGATGACTTAGGATGTGAGAAACCCATTGCCTTTTTCAGCAAAGCACTTAGAGATGCTCCACTCAAATACCAAATCATGGAGAAGCAGCCATATGCCCTTGTGAAGGCCATAAAGGATTTCAGAATTTATATCCTGTACTCTCACATAATTGTCTATGTTCCAAATGCTGTGGTCAAAGATATTATTACTCAAGAAGGAATTGAAGGTAAAAGGGGCAAATGGATAGCCAACATTCTAGAGTATGACATTGAAATCAAGCCAACAAAACTCATAAAAGGACAAGGGCTAGCCAAATTAATGTCTGAAACCAACTTTCAAGCCCTAGACATCAATGCACTGGATAACGAATAGGAGATGGCGACTCCGTAGATCAATCAAGCCTTTTTACAATCACCTTGGTACACTGATATATGTTTTGTATTATTAAACCTACAAGCTCCTCCAGGGTTATCCATAACCAAAGAGAGATTCTTGAAAATGAAAGCTTCAAAGTTTTGTATCATAGATAATGTGTTGTTTTGGAAAAATCATGAAGGTATTTCGCTTAATTGCCTAACTTTGGATGAAACTGACAAAGTCCTCAAGGAATTTCATGCAGGAGATTGTGGTGGAGACTTGTATTGGAAGTCAACAGTTGATAAAATCCTAAGGGCTGGATTTTATTGGCCTTCCCTGTTTGCTGATGTGAAAAAAATTGTAATGTCTTGTCATAAATGCCAAATCTTTGAAAGCAAGAAAAAACTATTGCCCTTGCCCCTCAAACCCATTTCACCTGAAAGGCCATTCCAACAATGGGGTTTAGACTTCATTGGGGAAATTCACCCTTCATCTTCTGGACAGCATAGGTGGATTTTGACAGCCATAGATTACTTTACCAAGTGGATAGAGGCCATCCCTTGTAGGCAATCCAATGACTCAATCGTCATCCAATTCCTAGAGACCAATATCCTATCTAGATTTGGTTGTCCAGAAAAGATCATTACAAACAATGCAGTTGCCTTTAAATCCAAAAGAATGATCTATTTTTGCCACAAATATCACATTACCTTGGGTCACTCCACAGCCTATTACCCTCAATGTAATGGTCTTGTTGAATCCTCCAAGAAAAGCCTCATCAACATCATCAAGAAGGTCCTAGAAGAGAATAAAAAGAATTGGCACAAAAAACTAGTAAATGCACTATGGGCAGATAGATTGACCACAAAAAGTTCCATTGGAACAAGTCCATATGAATTGGTGTATGGTCTAGAGGCTATTTTCCCCTCCTCTTTAGGAATCCCTGTGATCAAGTTGCTGCAAGAAATACAAGCAGAGCCTAATGATATTCAAATAAGGATCAATCAAACTATTCACTTACAACAGACAAGAGAAGAAGTATATCACAGAACCTAGGTACTACAAGATAAAATCAAGAAGATATTTGATAAAAGAACAAAAGCTGAAGATTTCTTCATAGGAAACAAAGTGTTGAAATGGGACTCCAGGAGGGAAGATAAAGGGAATCATGGGAAATTTGATTTTCTTTGGAAGGGGCCATTTGTTATTCAGGCTGCACAAGGTAACAACACCTATTTTTTGAAGAGTTTAAATGGCACAGGCACTGAGGAAGGCCCAGTCAATGGGCGAATGCTCAAGCACTATTTTGATTCCCTTTGATCAACATAACACAACTATATATTGTACATAAATATTTGTATTTTCAACAGTTTTCATTTACAGTAATTAGGTAAGGAACAAGATGCAGCAGATTTTGAGGAAAAAGTCAAGGAATTACACCAAGTTTGGGGTATATTTTGAATAAACCATAATAAATCAAAAGGAAAACTTGGGAAGTATAAAGATGTTAAAAATCACTCAGAGAAAGCAACAAAGATAGAGCTGTAATTTTGCATAGATCAGCTCATAAGGACTACATACAGGCTACAAAGATTCAGATCATTGCTTTCCAGCAGACAGAACTTTTGAATTACTGCAGCCATCTAAGAATAAGGCCATCTGACCTGCTATTCTTGACTTTTCACCAGGAAAAGCCATCCCCAGGTGGAGCCACTGTTAGGTTCCTATACCAATAGGTTTCATTTTTCATGATTGACTATGGAAGTGCCAAATATGTTCATCCTTTCATGCTGCAGAGGTTCCATATTTTGTATACAGACAAAGAAAAATTAAAAAATGTAAAGAGGGTATGCCTTAAAAGAATAACCAAAAGGGAAGAAAATGAATTGGTAAGAAAAAATAGCAAAAATGAACCCCAAACTAAAAGACCAAGAAAGTGGCCAGTCAAAATGCCACTACTACCTTATTTGCAAGTTCACAATGTGAAGACACTACTGCTTATCACATTTGATGGATGGCCCAACAGTTCAATATGGACCACTCCATATTTAAATTTTCTGTTGTAGAATAGAGAATGAATATCTTTCCAAATAGTTCAAGCTTGGCAGATGAGTAGATAGGTAGAGAAATTAAGGAGCCCAACTGCTTAATCTCAACCCTTGGAAGAGATAAGGGTTTGCCAGTTCAACTGCACCCAATCCAAAGGAAGAAAAAATGCTAGGTGTATTAGGCTAGGTAGGCAGTTTGGGGTTGCAGAAGCAAGGTTATAATTACTTTTTGTCTTGTCAAGAAGGACTCATCTTGTCAATGACACTCGTACCATGGTAGTTATTTCGTTGCATGACTTTGGAAGCATGACTAATTCCCCTTCATTCCCCCAAAGATCACTTACTAACATCCCCTCAAGGACCTTGGGATCTGCCCAATAGTCCTTTTTACTCTATTTTGTTAAAAATGCTAAGTGAAACTCTGAGTTCACTCAGTTGGAAGAAGCCAAATTTCTTGTGTAAAAATGGTCATTCCATACTCTTTCATTTCCTTATGCCTAAGTTTTCATTCTATAAACCTAACATTCATCCTTTCAGTTTCAATCCATAAACTCATATTAACCTCTAACTCTATTATTTAGCTCCCTTAATCATTTACCCATCCCTATTACACAAAAAACTATATAAAAAACCCAAAATATAGATATCCCCACCCCTTGGCACTATAGCCATACAATACAAAGTTAGGGGAATACTAGGTCCATTTGGGGCCTTAATATTAGCCCTTCCGCATCCAAAACTTAGGATTAACCTAACATCTGGTTAGATTAGTAGCTATGATGACCCCCCGCCACACACAAACCATACTATATAAACCCCGCGCATGCATTTCATTTGGGTTTCGTTTAATATCTGGTTAAACGAAAAACCATAACTTGGCGCCGAACATACATTAAACCCATAGCCAAAGTTCAAAACCCACCCGAAACCTTTGAAAAATGAAGGCTTATTGTACACGCTTTTCTGCTAAAACCCGATCACATCACCCTCCCGTCCACTGTCGGATCAGCCCCCACAAATCCGACTGTCTTGATCCATATCTGACGTGCCCCAATGATAGTACGTTAGTACCCGATGGTCAACAGTTTCACCGTCGTACACAGGGACACTTGTCACCTGTTGATTGCATCGGGCCGCCTCTGACAGTTACCGCCCCCGTACCAAAGGCGGTCCGATGGAAACCGCTTACCGCTCCGTCCTTCTGCCTGCATCACCGAGTGATGTTGCATCCACGTCACTCGCCACTGCCCTACACCTGCGCCACATCATCCGCTGACGTCACCACCCCGCCACCGTGTCATGTGCCATGTTATCATCCACGTTAGCTGCCACATCATCCTCCATACCTGCTACATGACAAAAATTATGCCATGACGACGTCATCCCCTAAAAGCGCAAAAAGCGCTAAAATGTCAAAAAATCAATAAAAAGTCATGAAAACGACTATTTTGGCCATTTTATATTGTGCATCCACAGACAACGTGCATGCGTTTTTTACGTCCAACCCGCCTCCAGAAGCTGTGCAGTCCACCAACCTGTGAATTCGGCTCCGTAGCTCAGCTCCGCAGCTCAAAGCACCCTTGCTAACTATCCCGGGTGCCATTAAAACAAGTGTTTATGCATTTTTTCGCTTGAAACGCTAATTTTTCAATAAATCTCTGTTAAAATTGCCGAAAGCACCTGTAATTCACATCCAAAATTGATTTTACCTATCACTCACTGCCTTGTATACACTATCCGAGCCGTTGCTTCAAAGCAAGCCTACAAATTTAAGCCCATCTCCTCGGCAATTTGGCCATTAGAATATGTTTTGCGCTCATTTTCGTCGACAGAGAGTCCATAACTGCCGAAGCGTTGAACTAAAGTTGTCAAGCGCCCTGTTTATTCGGTTTTCTCCTATTTTTCCAAAAGCGAATTGCTCAGCATCCATTTCCCCCTGCAAGATTTCGCCCATTCAGTCAAAATTTAAGCCTATTTCCTCGGCATTCTGCTCACAGCTTGCAATTCAATGAATTCATGTATAGAACCCTGCGAGACTCTACAACAATTGATCTAAACCATAAATCTTATACATTAAAATCAGTTTGAGATAAAAAGTTGTCTCCATAATCCTGATAAAAGCCTAGAGCTTGAAGTTCTATTTTCTGTTGCTGCTTACACTTGTATTGTAATCAAAACACAAACAGTTGAAAGATGGAGGCTCCAGTGGCTCTCAACATTGCTCCTTTGAATGCTCCACACATGGATTTAGAGTGGTTACCTTTGGCAGACAGGGACTTCCAGATCAAGGATATGATGGGCCTTAGGTCTCACCCTAAAACTGTGTTTCACTTCAAAAACAATCACAGGAATAACACTAATATCCTGGGAATCTGGCAATCTAGTATGCCCATCTACTACCTCCCATCAGTCAATGTGCTTTCTGACTTCATTCATCTGTGTCATGCAAACTATGATCCCACTCAGAGATCAATCCTCACTCTAGATGGGTATGTGCTGTTCTACATCACTCCTCAATCCATAAATGAAATGTTGAACTCTGAGCCACCTCATCCTGTGGTTCCTCTTACAATGAAGCACTTGCTTGATAAGGGTGCAAATCTCTCTAGTTCAGAAATATCAAGGGTAGGTCAGTTATTTATGGAACCACAGTGCCAGGCCGATCATCCTCCACGCTACCATCAAGTCTCATTCAATGAAACAGGCAGCCTCCTGGTAGATATGATTTCCTACATTCTAGGATGCAAAAACGGAGAATTTGTGGATGAAACTGTGTTTCTACTATTAACCATGTTCACTCCAGGACAACCCCCTGCTGTCATGTATGACTATGCCACCTTCATAGCAAACAAAATACATGAGCAATTCATGATGATGGAGAGAGAAGATCTGTTATCTTCTAGACCTCAGTTTTCCATGAAGTCCACTACTCTTCCTACTCATATTGTGAGTTTGTTGACATGTTCATCTACCCAACCACTTGCCTATTGATGATGACTCCTCCTGGTAGGCTCACTACTGAAATGCAAAGAATCCTACATCTTTCAAAGAGCTACAACATTGGTGATTGGTACTTCTACCAAAACCACACAGTGATCATAATTTATGGGTGTGAGTTGCCTCCCTATAAACTTCCAAGATATGTCCCCATGAGACTTTTTGCCTTAGAATATTTCAGGCAGTTCAGTAGTGCAGATTTGACTCATTTTCATGGGGAAAACAAGAAAGCACAACTTAAAATCAGACATCAATTGGGTCCCTTTGTTTTCAATAAAAGGGAGGAAGCCTGGAAGGATGTAGACAATATGCTAAGGGAAGAGCTCATGTTGAAACAAAGCTTCTTTTGGGCACCATATGACCCTGAACACTTCATAAGCCTTAGAAGAATCAAACACAAGCTTTCAGGATATGTGCACCAGCCAATCCCCCACATTGAACAATATGCTAATCAACAAGAATGGGTAGAGGGCACATTAGATGATGAAGAGCTTACTGAAGAAGAAAGATTAGAAAAAGATATGAAAGAACATGAGAAAATAATTGACCTGGAATATTTTGCACAGGTCACCTTCACACAGCCTCAACATATTGGAGCAAGCACATCAGCTACTACACCTCCACAACAGCAAGCTAAAGAATCCATTTCACCTGCAGGGAAAGGCAAAGAAATTGAGCATTCATAACAACAAAGTACAATGGAAGAGAAACTATCGACAAATCAGGAAAAGGGTCAAGAACAAGGCCCTTCAACGCAGCAAAAGGCAGCCGAGATCCCTGTATTGCAAACCCCTCATAATGAGGAAAGATCTAAAAAGAGGGACATAACGGAAGAAACACCTATAGGGGCATCCACAGACCAACAAGGTGAGAAAGGAAAAAAGGTAAACCCTTATTCCGAGGAGGAAATTACTGAAGAAACCACAGGAAATATCAGAGGTGAGGGAACTTCTTAACAACAAATCCCTCCTATTTTGGAGACATCGGCCAGCTCCTTTCAGCAGGAGCAAGAGAGACCACCAGGTGGGGAGGTTTCTTCCTACAAATAGCAGACTAGGCAGGGCTTGGATATCAAACGAGCATTCACTGAGATCAAAGCTAGAAACGAGCCAATAAGGTTTCAGATTTACAATCAATTAATGAGAATGGCACCTACAAATCAACAAAGGCTGATGGCAGCATTTGATGTGCAAGCAGGGAAGATGACTCTTAGTCACTTCAAACCCACTATATAGCGGCCACAGTCAGCTCCAGACTATATTAGAACCAATCTGGAGGTCCTGGCCAAAGACATCCATCCAATAGCCTAGATTGAGTTACATAAACGGGTTGGAGAAATGGTATACTCCACCCTAGCAGATAAGGCTCTAATGGCCCATAGATTACAGAATTCTTTGTATAATACTTCTACCCAACTAGAGCTGGAGAAACTCTCCTCATTGGCCAAAGATAATAGGATAAAATCTTTGGAAGAGATCATTATAGAGTTGGGACATGATCCCAAGGATCCCAAAGGCGCACACACCTTGATCAGAAAAAAGGAGGAGGACATAGCAGCCCTGAGAAGACAATTAAAGCGGCCAGCTACCATACATCCTCACACTACCTAGGTGGCGCAACAACAGGAAGTGGAGGATGTTGCCAGCCTGCTTAGGAGGATGAACCAAAGGCTGTTGGACACGAAAAAAGTATTGGAAGAGGCTCAACAAGGGAAACAGCCAGAGTTGGCCCCTCAACCATCCCAAACAACTCCAATAATCACAACTCCTCCTACAACATTCACTACAACAACAACTACCCTGGATCCAGCTTCAGCAGCAGGTGCCTCAACTTCAACAACAGCTACAACAAGTGCATTGCAAGAGGCAAATTTGAGCATGAGAGCTATGATGAAAGAATTAAGGCTTTGGAATTACAGATGGCAGAAATGATGAAGACTAAGAAAAAACTAGCCAAGATTGAGGCTAGTTATGACAAGTGAAGGATGACTGTAGCTGAAAAAACCAGGGAAGTGAAGGCTTTAGAGAATAAGATAAAGGCCTTGGATAAGGACCTCACTCTCCATAGAATCCTGATAGAAATAAAAACAATTTTGTGGAATAAGATTGGCCAAGATATTGCTGATCAATGGACAACAATACAAACTATTTTTGACCAGATAGAATTGATGGTGGTAGCTTAATATGAAACTCAAAATGCCAGAGCATTATTGGCAGATAAGCTTGAGCAAGCCAATCAATTGATTCATTTTTGGAATACTCGTACTGGTGAGCAACTAGAAGCTCTAAACATTCAAAACAGGACAGAGACTATTGTAAGAGTTAAGAAGGTGTTGAGAAATTTTGTTCAAACTATAGAAAGAAAATGTCAAGAAATGTAGACAGAGGTACATGCCTTCAGACAGAAAAGTTCTGTATTGCAGAGCAAAGGTTTACCCAGCCTGGTCACTAGCACTGGGAAGTTGTTAAAACAGGAACAGTATGCATAAAGGCTAAATACTTATGTGCAAAATCAGATTACAACATCATCAAGTGGCTCAGAAGAGACAATGCCTCCCTCTGGACAAATTTTGTATGATAAACTGGAAGACTTGTTTTACATTGAGCATGAGATAGCACACCTCTTTCCAGTCTGGCCAAATTATTGCACATACACTGAAGCTGATGAGACATTATTTAAATTAAGAAAACATCAATTACCAACAGATAAGTGGTGCCAAACCCTGCTTGATATCTTAAAGTAGTTTTGATTCTCTTCTTATAAATTGTCTACATAATAAACGAATTGCATTATATGGCTCTGCTATTGGAAAATCAAATCAGCCAAGGAGAAGATTCGTGCCAAGATAAACAGGCTCAAACACAGGTGGAAAAGCACAACACAGCAGGACAACACATCAACAAAGCAGTCAGCAACCGACTATCAGAGTCAAAGAGTCAACAACAAACAGGACACCTACAGTAGCCAGTAAAGCACATTTATTTCCTCGGTTACTGCTGCGCAGTTTTTTCCCACATTAGTTATTGCTTCTGTCAGAGTAGATGGATAAATTTATGTCCAGATATTTCCCTATGGGATATTTTGTAAACTTCTATAAATACTTGCTAAAGAGATGTATTATTGTTGGCTAGTGGATATCATTCTGTACCTACGTTGTATGTTTTTGAGTACTCTTTAGAAATAAAAATTGCTGGAATGCTTTGTTGGTGAAATTACTATTGTGGAATCGATGGAAAAAGGATATATCGTAGGATTATCGTGTTAACGAATGGATCAATAAGTCTTCTATACTCTTATTTTACTGTATTTGTGTATTACTTATCATCTAAATATCATGTTCTAAGTTACAAGAAAGAAGGATAACCCAGAATTTACTTTGCTGTACTCTGCGTTCAATTCCTGTAATTTTTTATGTTTTCCACAGGACTAGCATAGGCAAGAATTCTAGATTTCTCTTGTCTCCCTAGTTCTTTCACTCTAAATATTATCAAGGAATTCTTAACTGCTCCCTGATAATGTTCATACAATTTCCCTCTGTTATTGTAAATGAAAGATTCTTGATTGCCTTTCATTTCTTAACTTCATTTCATATTATTTAAGCTTCAAAGTTGTTCTGTGCTTAATTATCCTCCTCTGTAATTGTCTTATTGCCAAAGAAAACATCCCAGAGGTTTATTTACATTAGACTCCATCAACCTAATGGTATGAACTTCCCTCAACTTACTACCTTATTCTATTGAATGTGACCTTCCAAACATCAAACAAAAAACTTGTGCTTCATAACTAGCCTAAGATACTCCAAAACAAAGCAAAATTACAAAGAGAGAGCCTTCTCTGGTTGTAGGTAGGCTAGGACCTACAGCTAAAAGATTGGTTAGTGGTTACCTTGGCTGTATTCCCTTCTGGATCCAGGGAACAACCTGATTGATAACACAACATATAACTCAACATTTGATAGTGGCCACCATGTGACTAGATGACCTATATAAACAAATAAAATAAAATTTCACCATAGAAAATAATAACTTACGAACTTAGTATTCAACCTTCAACAAAACCTTAGGCACAATCATACCAACTAAGCTACATGGTTAAAATATCAGGAAATAAATAACTTGTGAAAATAAATGGAAGAAAAAGACTAATGTAAAAAATATCCTTATTGCCTATTCTAAAAGAGTTATGTTCCTTAAATTTCGATATTCTTTTGGCCATAGTAAAAATTCCTCCCTATTATGACCTATGTTTTTAGGATCATGAGATTGATCCAACATCATATTGGATTGTCGAGACAAAATGATTCAACTTTCCAAGATGAGTACCTCACTTGGTTGAATGAAGACGCTAGCTATGAGTTGTGTCAAAACCTTAGGGAAGAAGAACACTAAGGCCTAAGAAAATATACACCAATTTACCATTGAAATAAAAAATTCCAATCCCGTAATGGCCTCTGGGAGTACATTTCGTTCGATGGATATAAAAATTTGAGAGATGATTGTCTAATACAATAAGAAGTGTACATATACTGTCACAATGCCCCTCACAGTCAGAACCTATAGTTATGTCCTATAATATTAATCATATTATACTATTTAATTATAAATTATGACTATTAGATAATTATTAGCTCGAATAATTAGTTTGAATTTGTGTTTTTAGTATTTCTATATACATGAAAATATTTAGAAAAAAAGAAGGTACTTTTTGTGACTAGTTAATTTTTAGTGAATCTAAATACATAATAAATTATGGTGCCTCGATGTTCTCTAGCAGTTACCTACTCATTGTACCAATTGCTCCCATGTCATATACTTCTTTCGGTGAATTCCTCTTTGATGATGTTCAATGCCAATGCAATGGACATTTATCCTCGATGTTTTTATGAGCCAAAGGGAAGGTCCAAAAGTAACAACCAAAAGTAGCCTCAAATATATTATTGTGGGCCAAAATGCAATGATTATATGACAAGCCAAGAAGCAATGCACGTTAATCATCTTCCCTTTAATATTGAGTAATAATTTCATTGCATGGTCGTGTAATAGTAAAGTGTCAAGTAGGGAAATTTAATGTTAGTCTTCCGTCAATATCACCTTTGAGAGTATTCATAGTTAATACTTCCTATTACACACAATAGATCACCAACTTTAAGGATAACAATATAAACACAACAAAAATGAAATTAAAAGAAATGCTAGGAAGTCAAATGAGAATAATCTTGAGTCAAGAAAATACCAAGCCCTTCACATTAGAAAGGAATTCTTAGGCACTCAAATAGAAAATCCTTCGATTGCATCATTTTCACCTTTTCTTTAATTTCTTTAATTGAGAACATAACTTTCAGAAGAAAAAAAATTCCTTAAAAAATGTCTCAAAATACAAACAAATGCTCGATTGATTGTCGTATCAATTAAACAGAAAGGAAATAGTTTGATATGATTTTAACTTTCAGAATATATTGAATAATATGAAGCTTTCTCATCCCTTTCTCCTAATCAAATTGTAATCCATGGGTTCCAATCAAGTAATCAATTTCCCTCCAAGATAGTTAAGATGTCACTTTGGAGAAGGACTTCTAGAAGCATTGGGATAGTAGAAATGGAATTAACTAGGAGTAAAATGAAGCACTTTAGTGGGTGCTCCAAAATATTTGAAAGCAACTAAAAATTATTTTATACTCGCTCCACATATTTAAAAATAGAAACCATTCAGCTTCATCTCATTTATTTTCCACCTTTCTGTAATATGTAATTCTTTGAGCAAGAGTAGAGCATTCATAAATATTGTCATGAAAGAGGACTCTTCATAATCCTAATAAGTTGGGCTCTATCCAATAAACAATTTCATGTAGTGAATAAATCTTACAAGGTAGATTTCAGTGATTAAAATGACAACTTTATTCTTAATCTCAATAGAACAAAAATAAATTCAACCCTAACTACTTGGGATCTAACAAATCAAGAATGTCATGTAGTAAAGTAAACTTACATGGTAGATCGCAATTATTTGCCATGACAAATTTATTCTTGATTTTATTACAACATAGATAAATTCAAGAGTACATACATATTTCCTTATCTGAGACAAACTTTGAACACATTCCGAGATTTCATAGAAATATAATGATACGATCTACCTATAGGACATGAGAGAAATATCTACATCTAGCACCCATCACTCGACAATAATGTTATTGAGACAACATATCTTTGCATTAGAATCATGTAGATAGATAGTGTTATAGAGATACCTTGCAACACTTATTCAACATTACCTTCAAGCTTCAAATTCATCAATTGATTTACTTTAGTAGAAAATTCTAGTGGGATTTCATTAAATACAACCCGACAAAAGCCATTTATGATAGCTATCATTGCCTTCTTTGGATCTATCCCCCTCTAGAAATAGAATAACTTATATTCCCTAATTTTTGAGGTACATGCTTCATGTCCAACATGGGCTATTGGGTTCTTCACGTGGAAAAGGTTGCAAATATTAGATTTATAATGGAATCAAGCATGCAATTCAAGGTTTCTCCTTAAGTATCTTGGGTCAATTATAAAACACAATCTACTTAAAACATGATATATGGTAGTAACAAAAACCTACCCAATATCCCACTTAATAATTCAAAATGTTGCAAATACGATATGTCTTAAATAATATCAACTATTTAATTGCATAATCACATTAGGATAGAAAAATCTTTAAATGTTGGAAAGTGTGAAAAAAATGGAGTTGGAATATTATAGTTATGTCAGCGTAGATATAGCTATGTAAAATGTAGCTTCTATCTAAAACACATAAATGTAACTTCTATATAAAAAAATGGAGTTCAAATATTATACTTACGTTAGGGTGGATATAGCTACGTGAAATGTAACTTCTATATAGCATTCTAAATATCCTTTTTTAGTCATTTGAGTGACTAACATTTTTTTATCTTCAGTTAATAACTTAATACTCCACCAAAAATAGAATTGAATTGGTTCTTCACCAACCAAGCGGAAATTTTAAACTAGTGTGAAAATTCTTACTCATTCCCTTGCCATATTTCTGATATTTTATTTATGTGTGGATTTAAGCTAGTGTAATGTAGCTTCTACATATTTGACATTTTAAATGTAAAAATTACCCAGATTGAAGCTATACAATTAACATATGCACAATAAGATACAATATGCATCCGTTATAAGTAATATGAAATTTACATGTTATATCAAGACACACTTTTTCTAATCTCATTAACTCTTATCTTATAGTTGGTGATGGATATAGCTTTTAAAATTATGATCCATCCTTTTCATATCTTCTCTTTAATGATGGATATAACTTTTAAAAGCATCATCCTTGTTTGTTATTTTATGTACGGTCAATTTAAATAGAAGTGCTCATAATTTTATTCAATATTATCTTGTACATCTGGAAATAAAATGATGTGGGGGTGTTTCTAGTGATTTTCAAAATTGTTTTAATTACCTAAATTTGGCCTAGTCAAAGTAAACAGGGGTGGCATTTCTAGTGATTTTCAAACTTGTTTTAATTACCTAAATTTAGCCTATTTAAAGTAAATAGTTGCATTGACCATCTTATTTTCAAGTCAGTAACCTTGCTTGAGGACATCTTCATGACATTCACCATCTCTAAAATTTATGAAATACTAGTAGTATCTTGCATTAAATAGGAAATGTTGGCATAAAATATTTTTTTGTATTTTTTACTCTATGTCACAAATTTATTGATATTTTATGAATCTTGGCTTTGGTTTCCATGCTAAGACTAGATTCATTATGCCTGCTAGGATTTTTAGTTGTGCACACATCATATTTCTCACTTATAATTGTATAAAAAATATAGAGTATGCACAATGACATGTAGTGACATGTGGGCGTCTATTTTACTCAATGATATAATTGATTTTTTAACCCATTCCGATCTTACCACAATGAAATTAAGAGATATAAGGACATGATAAGGAATATTAATAAATGAAATTAGATACTTTAGAATGCAACTTAAATTGTACTTGAATGTAACGAAAAGTATTTACACCTACCTGGTCACCAATGAGCATGGAATCACACTGTGAAAAAATCCTTGCATTATGAGAATTTTGTTGCACCTGCACTAATTCTCTGTAGTAGTTCCTTGACTTGCCAATAGATATAATTTTAGAAACAATCCTACTCTTGCAATTCTTCGCGATATGGATCATCTTTGTCCACCCACTATTGATAGTTATTTTTCAATGAAATAGAATAAACTCTCCAATTGCATCGCCGCCTTTCAAAACAAAGCTTGAATATTTCCTGGTGATTGCTGTACCAGTCTCTACACAGGTCCATGACATCCTTGATTTGTCTCCATTTCACAAACCTCTTTTCGTAATAAAATTATAAATCCCATGTTTGCATTCCTCATCCCTAACATACCAATTCTTTATAGTGGAATAGTTTATCATTGCTCCCTCAGTGCAATAGAGATCCACTACTATGGCATGAGATGATTGGTGTCCTAAAATGGTGCAATTCATCCTTAAATATATGTCACAGAACTCCTCTCACCTCACAGAACTCCTCTCATCTACAACAATAAGAGTCCTCTCAAACTGCTTAGTCTCCATCTCATTCATCCTGAAATAGATGGATATTTCCATGGGTGACAAAGTGTGCTTGGGGATTTAATAGAAGTAGCTATCACTAAAAAATTAAAATACAATGCAATGTAATAGTTACTAGCAGGAGGAACAACCCCACCAAGATACTTCCTAACTAGATCAAGATACTCCCGATTTACCTCTTATAACAAAAAGAAAGATAACCTCAATTGCCTATAGAGACTACCTATTCATGGTAGCAATGAAAACACTGTCAAAAACAACATTTACAACAACGTTGGTCAATCTCTTCTTCTATTCAAGTGCATACATAGCTTTTGAAAAGTATCAAGAAGGTCAGTTTCCACCTCATCCATGCTCCTCTTCTTCTTCTACTCTCTCTATTTAGGTTCATAATGATAGCAAAGGTCTTGAAAATTTATGGGTGGGTAGAAGTTATGAGACCATTTGTGTTCTTCCATTTTTAATCATTGTCTATAACCATTGAGTCTAAATTACAAAAGCCATTCAGGTTCCTTGTTTTTAGCTAAAATTAACCTAAGCTTTGGAGAGTTGTAATGTGTTTAATGGATCTAAGTATATTCTACTTAAAATATAGTACATGGTTTAAAACTGTAGGAATTGAGATCAGAATATAAGGATGAAACATAAAAGATTTTATGTTCATGATTACAAGAAATTTTAATTTCATGTAAAAAAGTTTGAAGAAGATCTAGTATTTGAATCCTACTGGAAAATTTTCTTGCATCAATCTATCCCTTTGAATTTGGGCATGGTAGAGTCAATTACACAAACAATCAACCACTAAAAAAGAGGTGGAAAGAAAAAATAAAATTTCATGCATTATGACCCTAGAAAAGTTAGGGAAGAATGAACTGATCTGTATAATAAGGACATGCAAAATGCTTACTTGACCATTTTCTTTTGATGAATAGTAGGCCGTAATCAATATCTACATTATCGTAATCATTAAATCCTTTGTACATTAAGGAAGTGAAAAATGCTCACTTGTGCATTGGCTTTTGATGAATTGTTGGCTGCAATCAAAATATGCATTATCATAATCATTAAAACCTCAAATCTAAATAGATCTCCATTATCATAATCATTAAACCCTTTGTACAATAAGTACATGCAAAATGCTTACTTGTGCATTGTCTTTTGATGAATTGTTCCCCACATTCAAGGTTTGCATTATCATAATCATTAAACCCTCAAGTCTAGATGAAATTTATGCTTTGATCATATAAACCCTCAAAATTGTTTACCCATAAGAATAAAAATCATATTTAGTAAAAAGGAAGAACTCTCCAGAGTTCAAATTCATACCCATGTACAAATGGCCAAAATATCCACACCCAATGACCTTGCCCTTCCTCCATCTAATTGTTGATTCTCTCCTAAGGTGTTTCCCATGAAAACTCCATCTCCGGTTGGAATCCCATGAAATCTATAGATCACGTTGATGGTCTTCCTTCTTTTGGCATTTCCACGCAAATATAAACAAGGCAAAGAAAAATGTAGTGCTACAATGTGATGTTGTAATCTATGAATATTTTATTTGAACACATCCCTAAATTGGAAATGAAAAAGAAAATAAATATTTATAATGGAA